>JACEFZ010009871.1:365000-626664 GCA_014155875.1 Cepaea nemoralis
TGGTGATGATGAATGTGATGCTACCACAGTACAGGTGGCTAATATGATTGTATCTATCTTTGGTATGAATGTGACACGGGTATCACATGATGATAGCAACAATGTAAGGAGCAATGATTATGATAAGGTCCACAGATGGTGACGATGATGGTGATGGTGGCGCCTATCCATGATGTTGGTAGTGATAACGGATAATTTTGTTGATGGCAACATGGGCTGATTGGAGCCTAGCCTCTCTCCGAAACAAAAGGCAGGCATCATCCAGATAAATGGAATATGCCTAAGAGAAGATAAAGAACCAACATACATTGGAGTAACATTTGATGACAGGCTGACATGGAGAAAGCACATCAACAAAGCAGTAGCAAAAGCCAGAAGGTAAATAGCCATCCTGAGAAAGCCAATTGGAACCACATGGGGCACCAGTGGGAAAATACTTAGCAAAGTTTATCAACAGAGCATACGACCACACCTGGAATACGGGTCAACTACGTGGTGTTCAACATCAAAAACCACACTACAAGAGCTGGATAAGGTGCAAAATCAAGCACTTAGAGTCACCACAGGAGGGATGAGATCAACCCCTATAGTAGCAATGGAGAAAATGGGGAGGACACAAGCACTGAGAGAGCGCAGAGATATGAAAACACTAATACAAGCAGAAAAGTTCCTCAGCTTGCCAGGCAACTTATGAAGAACAGATTTGAAAACTTAGCTATGGGGGCGGTTGAAAAGAAGTAGTTTTATCCACCAGGCTAAACGACTCTGCAGAGAAACCACCGATCTGCCCACAGTAGGTATCCCCCTGACAACTATTCCAGAACAAACTCCATGGAAAGATGAACATAGACTATCACTACAAATCCAGACAAAAGTGAGAGGAATATTTGAAAAGGAAGAACAGAACAGTGTACAGCGCAGAACAGCCACTCTCAGCTTCCTTGACGAAGAATACCCCTCTGGATCCGAGTCTACACAGATGGGTCAGCACAAAATGCTGGTCGAAATGGAGGAGTGGGAGCGTACATAGAATACCCAAATAATACTAGGGACACAGCCAGAGTTCCAACAGGAAAGTACTGCCATAACCATGATGCTGAAATTGAGGCAATCAAGATAGCAACAGAGAAATTACTAAATATCAGCCATGGTACACAACCTGTGGTGCTATTGACAGATGCAAAATCAGTACTCGAGGCGCTCTTGTCTGGGAAATTGCCAGTACTAAGGACACTACTTTCTGAACTTAACAGTCAGCATAAGGTCACCATACAGTGGATACCATCCCACTGTGGAGTACCTGGAAACAACTGAGCTGATCGATTGGATAAGGAAGGAGCAAAAGAACACCCTGATGTGCCAATTACATACCATAAAAGAAAAGAATTATAAAATCAGTCAGAAAGCCACCAAAACCTGCTCAAGACGACTACCACGTTATGGACAGACCAGAACAAGTCATTATTCTGCGCCTCAGAACAGGACACAATAGATTACGCAACCACATGTATACAGTATTCAAGATTGATGAATCAGCCATGTGCACTTGTGGATTGGCGTCGCAAACAGCAGTGCACATACTCCAAGACTGCCCAAAATACAACATATCTAGGCAAACCTTCTGGCCTAGAGAGACAACAATGGAACACTCTACGGGCCGCTGAGTGAACTAAAAAAAGACTTAGATTGCTTGCTTGCTTGCTTGTGTTCATTGGCTTGAGCTCCAACGCGAAGTCCTGTATGCCGGATGAAGACATCCTGTTGTCCAACATCAGTGTGATGTCATACAGGACCTGAGGTTTGTGTGAGTATCCGTTGTCCCATGTCTGACTTATTGGTGTGCAGACTGGTGGTTGTTCGCTGTACAGGCAGACACTCTTCGACTTCGGAGGAATCAGCAATCCTACTGACTTTAGCCAGGACCCCGAAGGGACCTGTTGCCCAGGACGCTCGACGAGGACGCGCCAATATGTCTTGGCCAGTATATAACCCGGCCCTGGTGCCTTGGAAACACCTCTGCGTCCCACTGTTAGATTCATACAAGAGACAACATTGCAGTTATAGGCATATTTCAAGCGAACAAAAGAAGAAGAAGCATATGTAAAATTATGTGTATTTGGTTTATCATTTCAAATGATGTTTACTTTTGTTGCAGGGTATGACTCCCCAATTGCATTTATGGGGAGGGAACATTCCTGGATTTTTTCCTTTCTTAATCCCCCCCCCCCCCCCCCCCCCCCCCCCCCCCCCCCCCCCCCCCCCACGCCCCACCTGACCCAATAGTCAAGCTTTCCATACCTTAGCTTGTGACTGTATGATTAAGATTGCAGTTTCCTAGTTTGACTAATTGGTTGAGCCTTTCATGCTCATGTTTATGCACATGCTCTAGTGAACCATGCCCATGTCTTGTCTGGTTCGGCGATATCATGTCTGCCTGCTGTACTAGATGTATTCAGTGCATTTGTCTTGGGGACAAGGTAGCAGTTGGGGCACATCCCACAGTGGGCCTAAATGTCGGACCATGTTCATCTGCACTGATGCATTCTGTGCCTCAGTGCAACATACTGTTCCTGGGCCAGGTCACTTAGGCTCATGGTTATCTTTATGTTTCTATTCTTTTCCTTTTGTGGCCATGGTCTTGTTAGTTCGAAGTATAATTACCCAGTTACAGGTGGGGTATGAGCCATTATCATTGACATGGTGTCATGCTGCAGTTGTCTTTGCAGCTGTATATTTTAACTGGATGTGTGTTACTCCTGAGCCGCGAGATTTGGTTAATAAAGTTTCATTGTTGTTACTGATGTGTTATGTATAAAATGTTTAGTTTAATCTCTGTTGTTCAACTTGTGTTAGTCCATTGTTTTTCATCATTAAGTTTGGTACAGCCTTACACTGCAATCTATTAAAAGGAAGCAGAAACATTATTCTGATTTCATGCGCAAGGACCTGAACTGATTTTTAAATCTTTACTTTTCTTGTTAACCATGGAGATAGGATGAGATTCTCTTTGTCTTATTATTCTTCTCTTCTTCTATGGCCCATGAGCATTCGGCGTTGTGCTATTATCTCTATCATCTCTGTGTGGTCTCTCTCTCTCTCTCTCTCTCTCTCTCACACACAAACACACACGCGCGCGCGTACGAACGCACACGGACACAGATATATATATATGTATATAAGGGACACATCTATATATTCATTCATCATGTGCCATGCCAATAAGCGTAGGCAGTCGTATTTGCCATCTCACGTGATCACCAGAGTCGTGGATCAGCTCAATGTTCTTGTCTTGACCATACCACATGGCCAAGCCATCCACGTATTTACTTTTCTGCTTTCCCCTTGTTCTCATCCCCTTGATCTTGCTATATATATATATATATATATATATATATATATATATATATATATATATATATATATATATATATATATATATATATAAAACAATTATTTGTTCATATATCAGGGATTAATGACTTGAAACATTAATTGATGGTCATTTTGAACCTCTTAATCCGGTCTGAACATTTAAGATTACAACAGCAATATGGCCTTTATGTTCCACTCACTAATTAAAATGTTTCCAAGGCACTTCAGGTTTCTTTCATTATCTGATTCTATTTATATGAATGGGTAACAATTTTGAATATTAATGTTATTAAATGGCACATTTCAAAAATTATTGTTTACTTAATTAGATTTCATAGTCACAAACATAATCTTTGTTCGCAAATAAAAAAGTTAAATTGGCTTAAGTGTTAAAAAACACTGATTGAAGTGTTAGGCCACATTTTATCAGTATGCTCAAACAGTATTTATCTCTTTGTTCATATTAAATGATATACTGACACACAAACATTAATATCTCGGCTTAGAATTGACCAACAGGCTTGAACAAGGTAACGTTCGTGGGATTTGTTTTTTTTAAAGAGGTATACAACCATGCAGGTGGCATAGATAATTAAAAAGCAATTAAGAAAATGTTACTAAATGAAAATAACTACGCAAAGCAATTTTCTTCCAAATCTCCATCAGCTGATTTTGAACCCTCGGGGAATTGTGAAAAGCGTTCACTGCCCTTCAGCCACAGCGCCGGCCAATTTGAGAGGATTAGTTAACTCTTTCGCTACCGTGCTCCCATCTGTGGACAATGGATTTGCTGTAATGGCAGTCCGCCCTTTTCGTCCCACAAAATGATCAGTGGTTTATTTCACATATTTCTGCTCCGTTTCGGAATTTTAAGTTACAGTAAACTAAAAAGTAGTACAGCCGAAAGATCTCTACGCCATCTTGGAGCGGTCAATAGTTTTCTAATTTTGGATTCTTGTGAATTTTCAGTTTTAAGGTAGTGTTAATTTGTTTGTTTTGGTTTTTCACAATGGAAACGCCCACCAGTTTGCGTCCACGTAGTATGACTTGAGATCAAGCTAGATTATTGTTTATAATAATATGTGAATGTGAATATTTAGAAAGTAGTTTTAGTTGTGTCTAAAGTTTTAGCACGTGGTGATAAAGAAAAACCAGTGAATGTTCGTCAACAGCTGAGTGTTTGACAACGAAGCACGAATGGCTGAAGTTTACGTCTGTCATTATTGCTATGGGACTTGATCCAAGACCATGTATCAAAGACTACCGGTGTACAAGTGCACATTTATATACTCCTTGGTATGTGGCACTGCCACTACGTTTCCCAGTAATCAATTAGAAAATTATAATATATTTATCACACCATGTTTCATGTATGTCAACCTGAGGGTACCCAAAAAAAAAAAAATTTATCCTCTTGTTGACTCTGAAGAATATCCAGGAAGCATTTTACCCATTTGAAAATGTGTCCATTGATGATATGATTATTTGGTGGAAGGGCTAAACAAAGCTAAAAAAACCATGCATTGTTGTCTCTACCAAGTCTGTAGTTAGAATTGTTGAGAGCGGATTGCGAAAACCGCAAAGCAAGCTGAAGATGGTCTCCATGAAAATAAAACGGCGATGAATGGCTGCGACAGAATGGACCAAATGGTTGGATATTATAATATCCATGATAGGAAAACCATTACGTGGTGGAAGAATATCTACTACTAGATCTTTGAAATTGCACAGATCAATGCTCACATCCTACATTCCATATGGCAAACAGAGAAAGGAGGAAAAAAATTGTTATAGAAGGATTTCAAGTAAAGGAAAGTGCTCATCGCGAAGTAGCTCAGAGTATTCCTGAAAGTTTGACACTCTGCCTGCCGAAGAATTTCAGTCTGTTGCAGGAAATTATGCCGAAAGATTTACATGAGCCAAGCATTTAATAGAATTTGTCGGTGTCAATAGAGACTGTGTTTTTTGCAGCACTCGAACTAAACGACACATATCCTCTTTTGTTTGCGCCGGCTGCACTAATAGACCAGACTTGTGCGCCAAAGTTTGCGTTGCAGCCTATCACAAATAGACTGCCACATATAGTAAATAAAAACAAACAGACATGACAATTAAATGTAAATCTGCCAAGTGTTTTCCTAATTTTTGTCTGAAAAAAAAAATACATGATTCAGAATCTGCGGCGAAACTTCTTTTTCGGATGGTTGATTGGAAGCAATGGTGTTTATAGTTTAGAATAGTGTTGTTTGTTCAGTAACTTCAATTGGATTAGCAGTGATCAGGATATTGGATAACAACGCCCCCTCGGTAAGTACAATGTTTACATTATTTTTACCTCTTTTTAACAAATTATTTTAGAAGTTATATTATTATTTGTATTTTATTTACAACATACAGCAAAAATTCTCCTACCAACATATTCCTTGTGCTATCTCCTTTATTTTGATATATAATACAACATTTCTGCTACAATTTTAACCATTTTCATAACATTATTGCGACATACACCAATTTCCAGATTTCGGCCATTAGTTTTTTTCATTTGTGTGAAAAAGACATGGTTCAGAATATGCACCAAAACTTCCTTTTGGGTGATTTAAATGAGCAATACTGTTTATATTCTTGAAGACAAGTGGTGTTTGTTTGATTATTCAGTAAATTAAACATGATTAGCAGTATAGGAGTGTAGAAAACACATTCTAAGTGCAATGTTTACATTATTTTTAC
This sequence comes from Cepaea nemoralis, assembly GCA_014155875.1. Classification (NCBI taxonomy): domain Eukaryota; kingdom Metazoa; phylum Mollusca; class Gastropoda; order Stylommatophora; family Helicidae; genus Cepaea; species Cepaea nemoralis. The sequence continues at coordinate 371,100 of JACEFZ010009871.1, forward strand.
CTACTTTTGTCCAATTATTTTACAAATTATATTATTATTTTTATTTTATTTACAACCTAAAGCAAAAATTCTCCTACCAACATATTCCTTGTGCAATCCCCTTTATTTTGATATATAATACAACATTTCTGCTACAATTGTAACCATTTTCATAACTTTACTGTGACAGACCCCACCTTCAAGATTTCAGCCATTATTTTTTGTCATTATTTGTGAAAAATACATGGTTCAGAATATGCACCAAAACTTCTTTTTGGGTTACTTTAATGCGCAATACTGTTTATATTCTTGAAGACAAGTGGTGTTTGTTTGATTATTCAGTAAATTAAACATGATTAGCAGTATAGGAGTGTAGAAAACACCTTATATGTGCAGTTTTTTAAATAATTTTTACCTCTTTAATTTCATTTGTTATTATTAAACCTCTCATTATTGTCATAATATTTGTAACCTATCAATTAATTATTAACACTGTCATGTTCCTTGTGCAATCCTCTTTAATTTGATATGTAATAAAATAGGTCTTCTACCACCTTAACCATTTTAAAAGCATTATTGTAACACACCCCTAGTTCCAATTTTCTGCCATAAATGTCTGTTTGGTCACAGCCCAGTTTTTGTTTGGTAGTGAAAGAGTTAAGTTAGTATCAGTAACCACTAAGAAAGCATTCTATAACACAATCTTCCTACCAACTCTATTCTACCAATGCCAAACCTGGACAATGACAGAAAATGAGAAGAAAATATCAAGAAGAGAGAAAATCAGAAATGAAGAAAACGGGACTAAAGTTGAGGTTATATAGCAGTGCTAGATTTTATCAAATACAGTAAGTTAAATGGTTTGGCCATATATCATATAACTAGATTATCAACTCAACTAACAGTATATACCTCAACAAGCAATGTACAGACCATACGGAAGCAGAAAAAGAGGCCGCCCACGTAAACGTAAACGATGGATAGATAGAGGGAATTGAACTACACTTTTACAGTCAGAGACCATAGGAACCTCGATAGTAATTATGAAGCCCATACACGGGCACTCTCCCGCTGTTTATGCTTCACCTCAACACCGCAAGGTACAAGAGGAACCTGATGAGATGAGTTAAAGTTAAGTTAGGTGCATATCCTTTACAGGACGTCGCAGTCAACATCAGCATTTTTTGCTGTTGTGTGTGTGTGTGTGATCTCTTGGCAAGATAACGTTCAGTCTCAGTAGTTTGCCGTTATTTCTGAAAAACAGGCCTTACTAATAAACGAAACCAACGAGAGACGGTTTGCTGCCAGATCCTCTGCAGCTGTGTTTAAAACGCGGGTATGTGGGATTACGAACTGCGTCCATAACTCAAAACCCACGGAGCCGGCAGAGTTTAGTCAATTTATAAAATGTTACCAAAGTACCTACCGGATATCAAGCAAGCATTATTGTTTTGCATGTCTTGTTTTGAGAATGGACATCTTGTTAAAAAAATAGGAGCAGGGCACTGCGAAGAAACAGAACAAAAACAGCCAATAACAAAATCAGTTGTCCACGTTTAACCATATCCATCCATCGAGCCTGTTCTTTTGTATGGATGTGAAACTTGGACAATGAGCAGTCAAGCTGAAAAACATCTGATGGCTGCAGAAATGTGGTTTCTGAGGAAAATGGAAAGAATACCATGGACCTGTTACCAAAGTACCTACCGGATATCAAGCAAGCATTATTGTTTTGCATGTCTTGTTTTGAGAATGGACATCTTGTTAAAAATAGGAGCAGGGCACTGCGAAGAAACAGAACAAAAACAGCCAATAACAAAATCAGTTGTCCACGTTTAACCATATCCATCCATCGAGCCTGTTCTTTTGTATGGATGTGAAACTTGGACAATGAGCAGTCAAGCTGAAAAACATCTGATGGCTGCAGAAATGTGGTTTCTGAGGAAAATGGAAAGAATACCATGGACAGACAGAAAAACCAATGACCAAGTACTACAGGAGACAAATGAACATCGTAAACTGATTAGAGAAATTAGACGTAGACAGTCAAAATTTTTTGGACATATTATGAGAAGAAATGGATTGGAGAACTTAGTGACAACTGGCAAGATCGAGGGGAACAGACCAAGAGGAAGACCGAGAGGAAAATACCTGGATGGCTTAGCCACATGGCATGGACGAGACGGGAACACTGAGCTGATCCACGACACTGGTGATCGAGTGAAATGGCGAGTCATGACCGCCCACGCTTTCCGGCATGGCACATGATTGATTGATTGATCCATCCATCATGTGCATGTGCCATGCCGGTAAGCGTGGACGGTCATGATTCGCCAGCCACTCGATCATCAGAGTTGTGGATCAGCTCAGTGTTCTTGTATCGACCATGCCACATGGTCAACCCATTCAGGTATTTACTTCTCTGTCTTCATCTTGTTCTTTTCCTCTCGATCTTGCCAGTTGTCACCAAGTCTCTAATTTATTTCTTCTCATAACATGTCCAAAAAATTTTGACTGTCTACCTCTAATTAGTTTACGATTTTCATTTGTTTCTTGTAGGACTTGGAAGTTGGTTTTTCTGTCTATCCTTGGTATTCTTTGCATTCTCCCCAGAAACCACATTTCCACAGCCATCATATTTGTTTTTCACCTTGACTGCTCATTGTCCACACTTCACATCTGTCACAGAATGCCGCGAGTTGCACCAGAATGCTTTCTTATATGAAAGTATGCAAAAAGAGAAAAATGAAACACTAGAGCAGTGGTTCTCAAATGGTGGAGACTCCCCTCCCCACCCCCGGGGGGGGGGGGGGGGGGAATTTTATGGTTTCCGGGGGAGGGAGTTAAGATTATTTCAAGATCGCGTTAATTCAAGAACTGATTACTTGATATTGTTTTTCCCTTCATACATTTTGGTTCTGTACGTCTCACCATTCTGAAATTCATTTTATAACGTAAGTAGACCCGCAAATAAAGTTTTATGTAGACGTCTAGACTTGTTTTAATATGTGCTATTAAATGTAGCTTCCATTATTACGTATACTGTGTAGGGGGATTTTTAGGGTGGAAATACGAAAGAGGGGGGAATGACGTTCTGAAAATATGGTGAAAAGGGGGGGGGGGGGGGCCACGGGCCAAAAATGGTTGAGAACCACTGCACTAGAAGAATAAAATCACGCTTATCCAGATATGACACCAAATTGCGCGCCAACCGCATAACGCCAGCAGCCTGTTTTATCAAAGGAATGAATTACCAAAATACGATAAGTGGATTGTGAGCTTTACTAGAACACGATTACAACTGTTTTATCAAAGAGTTGTAAAACTCGCAGTCTACCGTGAGAGTCTAATCGCTCATTTGACATAGTTGAGATTCCACTACTCATGAATTGACACAAAGGCGTGAACTAGCATACAGGTACGCGGAGAAAATAGTTATAGCCGACCTGGGGCCGTCATGCTGACAAACATGCCGGTCCAGCAGAGAAAAGGACGTGAAAGGTGTTGAGTGTCAGACTGATAATGAAATCGTGCTGAATAAATGGGATGTGAAACTGACCCACGACTGGAAATTGAAACCGTCAAGGCGTGAAGCTACATGAAATGTGTAAATTGAAATAAACGCCAATGGCGCCAAAGAGATAAGAGTGTTGGTCATACTTGGCATAAATACGCTATGTTTGAGATCTAAATTATCGTATAATAACTCCATAGGAGAATTGCATTGAATCGGTATTGAATATCTGTTGTGCTTAGCCCTTGCAGTGTGTGGTAAACAAGCGTGCATCGTAACTCACCTAGGCCTATCACAGAGGCTGATCACAACATTTAAGCCTGGAGATCAGATATTCTTATGACACCACTACTGACCCTTTGATCTGCTAACCCCACTTTTGAAAAAAGCGCTGCGTGGAACCGAGTCTCTGAATTAGTGACAAGGACTTAGGACATTTCATTCTTCATGACGGGACGTTACAAGGGATGGCAGTAAATATAATAGCTACAGGCGTGTTAGACGATGGAAAAGTCCTTCCCTGACTAGACAGTAGGAGAGAGATATAGAGGAAGAAAGAGGAGAGTGAACGCAGTGAAGCTGGAAGATAGATTTTTGCTAGCCATTTCAATGTGAGTGTGTGTATGGGAGTCACAGATTGTATGTATTACGTTTGACTGTACTGGTGTAGAACTAGATAATACACATTCTTAAATATGTCTTCCAAGCACTCAAAGGAAACCCAGGTTTTCCCGACAGTGACCATGAAGAACCAGGTGGTGTCAGGGCGGAACACTGTTGTTCTGAATACCGACCTGATGTCCTTATCTCACCTGTAACCCGGCCAGAGATCCAGACCGGGTACATGTAACTTTAAAAGTATGCACTTGTTGTTCCTCACTATAGATATGTAATTGTTGTATTGCATAAATCCTCTATATCCTGATAACCATCATATGTTCCATGATATTGATTGTAATTAAAGTGGTTGTAGTGTGTTTTAAGCTCATAGTTATCTGTTATTTTCAAATTGTACATACGTGTTTGTGTGTGTACATTGGTGTGGGGTTACTTATATACCAGGGAGGGGAATATTGTCAGAAGGGAAAACATGCACTACCTAGTAGTCTATTAGTATACATTGTCACAATCCCCTGCAACAGGCAGACATTGGCTGTTGTCTTGGGTCAATATATTATGGATATATAACAGAATAGTGCAGGATGGGTCAGCCACAGCTATCCGAGATCATTAACTATAATCAACAACTAATAGTCACTCGAGAAACACCATTTTGCACATATGTCAAAGTGTTAGGTAGGACATAGATAGGACAGGAGACAGAATAGGGGTAAGGACAGATATGACGTAGATAAGGACCTCTACGAGGGAGTAGATAGAATAGAGACAGACCGCCAGGGATAACTTAGAACAGTTATAAGACAGGACTTAGATGAGGACACGGACGTGTCATATCTAGGACACCAGCGGGACCAACCCCGAGGATAGGACGGGGGACGCTAGTTCACGGGACAACACCCGTAAACAGAATTAGCAGTAGGACAACCCAAGGTTGACACGAACAAGACTACTGTACTACGTGACGAGTGGAATAGCACGAGGTTTTGCTGACCGCACGGAGTTTAGAATGACAAGGGCAGCGAGTGGACTGAAGTTACTCAGACGGGACCCGACAGTCTTCCAGACAGGACGTGTGATTGTTTTCGAGAGCCAATGTGTGGTTTACGAGGGCGCATGTTATAGATCGCGAATGTGAGATTGTATTTGAGTATGTACGGGTTGTTGTGAGGAAAGGCGACATGTATATTTGTCACGAGATAAATAAACTTGTTAGTTGCGACCGATGACAACCAAGCCCGACATTGGTTTGCAAACACAATAGACCCTGTGATGTTGAACCAACTGAGGAAAATACGTCGTACAGACTGTCTGCACCTGGTCGACATTTGTGTATTAGATCAAAGTGAGTCACGTCGAGTTGTCTACACACGGTCGACAGTTTGTTGACAGGTTGTTGTTCGAGAGACGTGTACTGGCGACATCTGTCTACGAAGCGGGAGTTGGCCGTTGAAAGTGATTGACAGAGTGTCTGCTAGAGGTCGGAAGGATTCTGTCAGATGTGAGGGAAAGGTCTCTGGCTCACAGACAGCCAGGATATTTGTTGGATGAGACAAAGAACTCCCCAGATGAAAGGAAACTTGACAGCTAATTGACTCCGGTTAGTCTGGAAACAAGAGGACAAAGCCAGATTCTGGACTGATTGGCGTCTGGACTTTTGGTGACGTCACTCAAGCACCCATATAAAACCCAGTGCGGTAAACAAGTGGAGGGAGTTGGGAATAACATTCTGAAGTGTTGAGATCGGTGCATTATTCCGAGTTGTGTTATATGAGAGGGACTAGACTGTCTAAGTAGTGATAGTTATCCGTGGACATAGATCCAATCGGATTGCCTAGTTTCTCGAGTAACAACTAGAATGGGCATATGGTAGGCTATTAATAATATCTGTCTTAAGAGTATGATTAGGTATATAGTACAGTACTGTGCGGTGATATAATGTATTATAGGTGCAGTGATATAATGTATTATGATTAGTGATAGAATGTTCTATAAGTGCGGTGCTAGAAAGTATCATAGGAGCGTCGGCACTAGTATTCTATTGTGTGGCTTCAACTAGCTTGTGTGATATATCATTTTACTCAGGGAGTTGAGGACAATGTAGTGGAATAATAATTAGAGAGATTAAGGATGGTTGAGAGGGAGGAGAGGAATGTGAAATGGTAGGATCTTCCAGTAGGGCATCTGCTGGGTTTCTACCCGTTCCTTTATTCTTTCCTGGTGTTGCCATGTCTCAGATCATATGATTGAGTTATTTGGCCGTATGACAGAGATCGGATCTCTGTTATAGATCTGAGTGCTGTTATTGGCCTACACTTACCTAATTCTGGCCAGGACTGAGTTGCCCTCACCATAGTATTCTCTATTCTACAGGTTCAATTTCCAGGTCCACGTATGTGTGCTGTGATTTTCAGCGGTGGGACTAACACAAATTTAGAAGATGATCGCTCAGAATCTGAAGACAGAGGTTGCTGAGAGGCCGCTACATAGGGCTTATACCCAAGTTGGTTTGCGGGAACCTGGCTTCTGCTGAGCAGGACATGTTGATGAGATTGATGTTTAGCCAAGTGATAGATGTATCAATGAACAGTCAGAACATTGTATAATTTATACTGTTATCCAGAACAGTAAGATTGTGGTGTTAATATGAGGAATCTTTAGAACCAGTGACTCTAGATCCATTAAGATTTCTCCAATAACAGTGACAATAGGTTTAGAATTTCCTGATTAACAATCCGTTAAATAACAGAGGAAATTCATAGTGTGAATCAGATTGAAGACTCTCATTAGACAGTGTTTTGTCAGGGGTGTCCAAGCATCCTAGTGGTTCCAGAGACAACGGAGGAAGTCTTCACGTGACCGCAGGAGCATCACCTGGGTGAGGCTACTTGTATGGGATACATGGTGCTGATGTGTTGTCAGCACAAGGATGCAAATGACTATACTCTTGAACACTGATCTGAGTCCGTAGACACTTTAGAGTACACGTCACACATTCTACACCTTACACACACACACACACACACACACACACACACACACACACACACACACACACACACACTTCTCCTACATATACTCTTTGCTTTAATAAATTTCTTGTTTTTATTTGTTGAGGCTAGAGTTGTCAAGTATGTTATGTTGGGGAAGAATGAGAGGGGGCATGATCCAGGAGTGAGCAAGAGTGAGAAGAAGGTGTCCTCAGATTGAGGGAGTGTGTGGACGGAGTCTGCTGGATATCTCCAGGATAGAGATATTGGATAAAAAAAATAATGTGGGTGTTGATTCCCTTCACTCCAGGGACGACACTAAAGTGGTAGAGAAGAACAAGTAACTAATACGACATTCATTCTTTACACACACACGACATTATTGGGGGCTCGTAAACGTGATCTTTGGACAGCGGGATCTTTAGACAACGGGATCTTTTAACACGGGATCTTTAGTTAGAGGATGGAGATATCCTATTAGTGAGAATCCAGCTAGAGTGAATGTGGATAGGTGTTAGGACTTATCTTACCTGTTCACACTTCACACGTCTGCATAGGTCTGTGGTCCTGATTCTACTCTTGTCACTGAGTGATTGTGTTGTGTTGTGTGGTGTGTTATAAATATATATAGATTAATAGTATTTTGTCATTGGCTATATAGTTGGTTTAGAGATAATCTATACTCTATCTGCTGAGTTACCTCTCTGTAAAATGGCCACTCCTAAACTGACCACGGCAGGAACTTAGGGCAAAGGGGGAAGAAATGGGATTGTCGGGTTCTGCACTAACAGATTACATACAGGAGGTGGAGAGGAGAGTATCGTCAAGCAGAAAGGGAAGATCGAAAGGCCGAGTTGGAATTGAGAAGGATAGAGGCAGAGCAAGCAGCTAAGAAATTGGAAGCAGAACAAGCTACTAGGCAACTTGAGGCTGAGCAAGCCATGAGAAGGCTGGAAATAGAAGCTAAAAAACTAGAAGCAGAGCAAGCTGCAAAGATAATTGAGGTGGAGCATGCTGCTAAGCAACGGGAAGCGGAGCAAGAGGCTCAGAAAAGGGAGCACGAGTACCGGATGCGAGAACTCGAGCTCAAGAGGCAATCTAGTGGGGAAACTGAGGGAGCAGTGGGAGGTTCCTCTCTCCCTGGCTCAACACCAGTAGGTGGACATAGCTACCATGCTATGAAGTTCCCTCTAGCGATCTACGAGGAGGACAAAGAGAAGATTGACCAGTACCTTCAACGCTTCGAGGCTATGTCAGTTGCTATGGGTCTGGAGCGTGACAAATGGAATCTCAAGCTATCCCAGGGATTACGTGGGACCGGTTACGAGGTTTATTCTAGCCTGCCGCCAGGACGCGAGAACAATTATGACGAGTTGAAGACGGCTTTGCTGAAACGATTCGAAGTTACGTCACATAATTACCGGAAAAAATTTCGAGGAGCGAAACGAGAACCGGGGGAGTTGTTCGCCGCCTATAGTCTGCGTCTGAAAGCATATCTCCACAAGTGGATGGATTTGGCTGGGTTTGCGCATGACTATGAGAGTCTGGAAGAGCTCACGGTAGTCGACCAGATGCGGAAGCAAATGTCGAAAGCTCTCAGGACATTCTTGGGAGAACAAGGGGCGGAACGAATCGACATGGTGACGAAATTGGCAGAACGGTTTGTCGAGGTCCATGGGGAGGCAGAAGAAAACATTTCTACAAACACCAAAAGTCAGGAAAAACATAACCTGAAGAAGGCCAAGAGCACAGGAACTAAGAAGGTGGAACCATATATAAAGACGTCAATGGTGAGTTCAGAGAAGGTGAAGGAAGGAAACCAGAACACCTCGAATTCTCCAGCGAAACGACCGTGGTACGAGAAGTGGTGTTCAATCTGCAAGTCGCCCTCTCATAACACGAAGGACTACAGATCGAAACCTAAAAGTTCTTACTTCGCAGCATGCAAAGTGACTCCTACGACGGTGATCACAGACAAGGCTGAGGTCGGCGAAGGAGCTAGGAACAAAAAGGACACACAGAAACCTTGGAAGGGGAAATGGTGCAAACACTGCCGGTCGAAAACACACAATACTGTGGACTGCAGATGCAAGGCAGAAGACGCCAATTGCATAACCAACCTCGAGGAATCAAAAGAGGAAGGCAAGGAAAAGGTCGAGGAGATGGAACACACTCAGGACCAAGAGAAGCCACCTGTGGTTGAACTGATTGAAGTCAATGGCCAACAGGTTGCTTGTCTCTACGATTCAGGTTTGGATGGGGAAGCTGTGATAGATGCCAGCCTGGTAAGCCCAGACCAACTAACAGGGGAGACCATAGAGATACAGCCGGCAATGAGGAGTGCTGTTACCATGACGCTGCCAATCGCCAAGGTGGAGATTAAGTCAAGGTACGTCACGGGCATTATTCCAGCAGCTGTATTATCGGACTCCTTATTTCCCATGATCCTTGGCACAAAATATGTCTTTTTGGGGATGCCCAAACAGCCAGCCCACGGAGGAGCCGTAACCAGTGGATCTCAGGGGAAGGAAAAAGAGGCAGAGACACTATGCGACAACTCAGAGATAGGAGAATTGCATACTGCCCAGAGGAAGGATACTACGTTGTATCCTTGCTACAGGAAGCTGCAAAGAAGTGATGAGCCACCAGAACGGGGACAGTACTTTCTGAAGAATCGACTACTCTATCGGAGAGCTGGGAGAGGAGACAACCTGCACGAGCAGTGGGTGGTTCCAGAGACCCACCGTCCTCACATTCTTCAGAGTAGACACATCATAGCCGAGGATCGACATATGGGTGTTAGAGAGACATTGCAGAAAATTTCCGGCCATTATTGCTGGCCAGGAATGACCGGAGATGTACGCCGGTTAGTGAAGTCTTGTTCAGAGTGCCAGAAAGCACCACCCAACAAGCGAATTAAGAGGAAACTAGCTCTTAAGGTGGAAGACAAAGTGGAAGTATGGGGTCCAGAAGAGACTAATATACTACAAGTAGGATGGAAAGGACCTTATCCTGTGGAAAAGGTTGTGTCCAAGAACATCTACAAAATCCATTGATGTCTTTATATAAGGTTCCACTTTTCCTCCTTCCGAGTTCTGAGGTTTCATTCCCCCGGGAAGGTTAACCCGGTCAACAAATGCCCGCAGAAGTCGGATGTGTCGGCCTAACGGCGCAAGAACGCAGCTCTGCTGTAAACAGGCACAACGCAATCACATCCGGAAAAAAAAACTCCGGATGAACGAAGAAGAAGAAGAGGTTTCATTCGGTCTTGTTTCTCCTGACTTTTTGTGGGTTGTATATTGGTTTCTTTAGCTTCCCCATGGACTTCTACGAATCTTTCCGCCAGCTTATTCAAACATCCAGCCGTTCCGCCCCTTGTTCTCCTAAAAATGTCTTCAGTGGTTCTGACATTTGCTGTCGCATCTGGTCGACCACCATGAGCTCTTCCAAACTGTCATAGTCCCGCTTGAACTCTGCCAAGTCCATCCATTTTTGGAGGTATGATTTCAGCCTTAAACTGTAGGCGGCGAATAGCTCTCCCGGCTCTCGTCTAGACGATCTAAACTTCTTCTGATATGTTTGTGCTGTGATTTCATAATGCTTCATCAAAGCGGCTTTTAATTCCTCGTAATGATTTTCATGTCCTGGTGGTTAGTTAGTTAGTCTTTCCTCTTGAGCCTAAGGCGGCGCATAGGGCAGAAGTCCTGTCTCTCCATGCTTGGCGGTTCGCTGCTACCTGTTGTAGATCTTGGATATCTACTTGGCCATTGAATGAGCCTTCTCTAATGATGGTTCTACGCAGGGTCTCTCTTGGTCTTCCCCGTTTTCTTTTCCGTACTGGTGACCATATGAGGGCTTGGTAGGGGAGTCTTGACTTGTCCATTCTGAGTATATGGCCGATGTAGTTCCAACGGCGTCTTCTTATGAAATTGGATACTGTATCTTGCTTAGTCTCTTGTCTTATTTGCGAATTGGTTCTGAAGTCTGTCCAGTGGATGTTTAGAAGTCTTCTAAGACATTTGTTCTCAAAATTGTCTAATTTTTTATCTAAAGCTACCGTTGATTTCCAACTTTCACATCCATACGTTAACACTGGAATCACACAAGAGTGGTAGGCGTGTATAAACCTCATTTCCCGAACCTCGTAAGGCCTGGGATAATTTAAGAGCCCATCTGCTTCTATCCAGTCCCATAGCTGCCGCCATTGCCTCAAAGCGATTCGCAAAGTTGTCAAATTTTCTTTAGACTCATCATAACCAGCTAAGGGAAACTTCATGGCATGGTAGCTAGATCCCCTCATGTTGGTTGAACCCTGTAACGATGATCCGCCTTCCGCGCCATCTATCTCTCCCTTAGTTGGTGTTTTGAGTTCTAACTTTTTCATGCGGTATTCATGTTCTCTGATCTTGTTGGCCTCTTCCGCGTCCAACCTCTTTTTGGTCTGCTCCACTTCAGCATTCAACCACTTGTTGATCTGTTCCATTTCCATGCGGTTCAATTCCAACTCGGCCTTTCAATCTTCTCGTTCTGCTTGACGAATGTCCCTCTCTCTCTCCTGTACGTAATCCGTTAGGGCCGAACCAGATAACCCAATTTCTTCCCCGTTAGCCCTAAGTTCTGCTGTGGTTAGTTTAGGAGTGGCCATATTAAAGAAGGAAAGTCAGCATAGAGTACAGACACTTCAAGGCAGTAAAGCAATACTCACTATAGAAATATATTCTATTATAAATCTCTATTATCTATGCCTATCTAATTTATATTTTATCTATGACACCACACAATACAATACAACCAATCTCTCAATCAATAGAGAAGATATAGGATGAAGACTTATCGTAGACGTGTGAAAGTGTGCACAAATAGTTAATGTGTCTTAACACCTTTCCACATTCATCCTGTCTGGCTCTTTCTCACTGTAAAGTCCCCAGCATTAATGTAATGTCTCTAATATACATGTAATGGCACCATATATCCCATGGACATCCTTCCATTAAAAGTCATCAATGTATACATTTATTTATATTCCAATCAGTATGTCCCAACATGCAGGTACCCCGCTATGCCTGTGCCAATATGCAGGTACCCCTCTATGCATACGCCCTGTTATTCATCCAGTGCATGTGGGTATTATGTATTACCCCGCTCGCTCCACCATTTAATGTAGCTTGTCGTCCCTGGAGGAAAGTGGACTCGACAAGCACACCTTTAATATCCTTCTACTATTGGAAGTATTGAATGATTTTTGTCTACACTCCTCCCTTCTGTCTCTCATACACTATATCTCTCTCTTTCTCTCTCTCTCTCTCTCTCTCTCCTTCATAACATACCCTGACAACAGTTTCCTCCAACAATTAATAACCTGTTTATTGTTGAAAACTATGTCAGTTGTATGTATTGAATGTGTATATGTAGTTGTTAGTGTCTGCTAATGTGAGTGCAAGATCGGACTTTTGAGCGTTAGTCTCCGTGTCTCCTCTAGCATAATCATACGACCAAAACATAGGACATCACACATAGAATTGGAACGTTCTCACTCTGGATGCTCCCCTTCTGCTTGAATCTGGACTTAATCCAATTCTTGAACAAACAATTGTCACTGTCTTATCATCAGGAAACATAATCCAATAAAGGTAAGTCACTAAAGTTCAGGTATGTCCTGTTTTGGAAGGTAGTATAGTCCACCACTGAATACACATCACCACTGTCTATAAATGTCTATTTCTATGGTAAATGTTCTCGTGTTCTTCAATGTTTCTTTTAGGTGATTACCTAATTGCACTATATTTGTCCCTATTACTCTGCTTTTATAACGTAAAGTTCTTTCACTGGGGTTCACAAAAACCTGTTTCTTGCCATTCGTTATGTCACCCACTCTTCATTTTCCATTGATCATCTACATCTTGAAATAGGATCTCTAGATCAGACAATAAATCAAATTTGTTCTTCTATGTTAAAATTATCTTGTATTTCTTTGTCAGTTTTCAATGTGCACAAGTCATATTTAGGGTTTCCTGCTGTATACTTGACTTTCTTTAACTTTACCCTCAATGTGCCTGTAATTAATCTGTGATCACTGTAACAGTCTGCATTTTGAACTGTTTTTACGACTTTTAACGCATTTCGAAACCTTTTGCTAATTAGGATGTAATCTGTCTGGTTTTTAATCCTGCTGTCTGGACTTCTCCATGTCCATAATCTTCTAGGATGCTGTTTAAACCAGGTGTTTCCTACAACCATTTCTTGTTCTTTTGCCCATTCAACAAGTGTGTATTCTCTTTCATTTCTCTCTCCCAAACCATGGTTGCCTACACTGCATCCAACGCCTTGCTTTCCTATTTTTGAGTTGAAATCACCCATTATGATATTTATTTCTGACTTGCTACAGTTCTTCAGAGCACACTCCATGTCATTATAAAATTCCTCTATACTTTCTTCACTGCATTCACTTGTTGGGGCATATACTTGAAAGACATTTATTATAAAAGGTCTTCCGTTTAATTGTACTAATAGAACTCTGTCTGACACAGCCCGATATCCTTTCACAGAATCTGGTGTTTGCTTATCTAATATAATGGCTACAACTCTTTGATGTTCTTCTCCCCCAGAGTAAATAATCTTACAATCCTCTCCTGTCCTTATCCCTGCCTCATTCCATTTCGTTTCCAATATTACTAATATGTTAATATCTCTCTCTCTCTCTCTCTCTCTCTCTCTCTCTCTCTCTCTCTCTCTCTCTCTCTCTCTCTCTCTCCATTTCTTGTTTGATGTTTTCTCATTTCCCATCTGCATTCATTGTTCTAACATTCCAAGTTCCTACTTTCAATGATATTAATCTTTTGCACCTAGTAGCCTGTTGACGGTCTGGAGTCACCTGGTGCACATGACTATCCCTACCGGCAGAGGCTGCTCTTATGGAGCACCCATTTACGCGGTTTCTCTGATTATCGATGAGTCCACACAACATGATTTTCTTGGCATCTGTAAAGAAGGTAGTTTGCCATTGCTTTCCTTCCTAGCAGTGACCTTACTGGTCAGTGTCCGTAGCCATTGTCTCCTCAAAAAAGAGATCCTCTGCCTACCGTCGTGAAGGTGGAGATCATAACCTACAACTACCTGTCGGCTGCTCTCTATCTTCATCCACCACCTGCACGCATGGCTTTACGTAACCCTGATCGGGGGGGAGGGGGCTGAACGAGTACTCCACCTTGCTCAAGGGTGTCCCGTAGGCTAGTGGAGGGAAGAAGGCACTTTACTTCTCCTTTCATAGGGGATACCCCTACCCCGTTCCCCAAAATTTGCTATCGCTATAGTCTGCTAACTCAGGGGAAGGCAAACTTTTTGTGCGGAGGGCCGCATTGACAAATGTAAAACTATTGGCGTGCCGCATATATATATATATATATATATAATAACTAATTATTGAAATTTTATTTTACTTATACATTATATTTGACAATATGGACAACTTTTACTAATTTGTTAACAAGATTTAACAACTTGTTATTATAACAAATATTCGTTATTATCTATCAATGGCTTTAATTTAGACACAAACCGACTACACTGTCGCTATAATTGTTGATTTCTAATGAGATGCATGTAGCTGCTTGCACTTTTTGACAATATTTTTGAAATCTGGAGCAAGTTTACTTTTTGAAATTCGCATGACACCATGCAAATTTGCAGTCCGACAATAAAGACCTATTCTTAGATTTGTTGATCTTCAAGCAAGAGAATGCTTGTTCGCAAATGTATGTTGATCCAAACAATGATATTAAAAGTTTAGCTGCAATGTTTTTCAAGTTGGGAAATGATTCTTGTGATAAAGATCCATAGAAATCCGGCAAACCATACGTCTTGAATTTCTCTTTCAGGTCATGATCTGCTTGTAAGTCAAGCAGCTCCAACTGTATGTCCTCGGTGACTGTATCAGCTTCTGCACTAAAAGGGGAACTGAGAATATTGAACTGTGGCTCTAAGTTCTTGAAATCTTGGAATCTCCATCCAAATTCTTCAATCAATGCATCTAATTGAGCTTTGTACTTCTCAGTCATTTCACCATAAATGGTTTCTTGTTTCAGCAAAGGGAAGTGACAAAATCTTTTTTCACTTGCTTGTCTGGAGAACAGTGAGAGTTTTGCCTGAAATGATTTTACATGTACATACAATTCATGTGCAAACACACCATTGCCATGAAGTTTGACATTCAGTTCATTTAACTTTTCCATAATTTCAATGGCAAACATGAAGTCTAACTTCCACTCTTTATTGACAATGTTAGTATTAAAGTCACATTCAATGCCCTTAATCTCTGGGAACATCACTATTTCTTCTCTGAGTTCCCACACTAGCCTCAACACCTTGCCGAGGCTCAGCCATCGAACACGGGTGTGGTACAGGACATCGGAATGTTCAGTTTCCAAATCGTCAAGTAATGCCTTGATCTGTCTGTGATTAATTGGTCTTGGTCTGATGAGGTTTATGACACTGACAACTGGGTCAATAACATGCTTGATATTCAAAACAGTTTTACACATACTTTCTTGATGAATCACACAGTGAAGTGGTAATAATGTGTGGTCTGGATATTCTGCTTTAAGCTTATCACTTATCAACTTTACCAGACCTACATTTTTTTTTCAGTCAAAGCACGAGCTCCGTTAGTTGTAACACTTGCCATCTTGTTCCACACCAACCCAGTTCTTTCAATACAGTTAGTAACAACATTGAATATATCATGGCCTGTGGTTGTGTCTTTGAGTGACTCAACACTCAGTAACTCTTCAGTCAGTTTGAAAGAAGTGTTTATTACACGCATAAATATCAATAATTGGGTAGTATCATGTACATAGGTACTCTCATCCAATGCAAGAGAGTACCACAAAATTTTTTACTTGCATCTTGAAGTTTATGCATCAAATTGTCACTTATCTTGTCAACACGTCTGACCACAGTTCTCCTTGATAAAGTTATGTTATCAAATCTGTGTTTTTGTTCTGGACACATAATATTTGCTGCATCTAGCAAACATTCCTTGATGAACTTGCCATCAGAAAATGGCTTGTTCTGTTTTACAATTCTGTGTGACAGCACAAGACTAGCTTCAGTTGCAGCATCTTGAATTGAAGACTGTTTAGTGAAAACAGTTTGCTGTTTCTCCAAATTTTTCACCAACTCAAGGCATTTCCTTTCCCTCCCTTCAGTTGTTAAATTGTATCCGAAATCGGAATGTTTTGTTTGATAATGTCCTTTTAAATCGTACTCCTTGAAGACAACCACTGACTCACGACACAACAAGCAAACTCATTTGCTACCAACTTTTATAAAACAGTACTTAGGTGTCCATTCATCATTAAAAACACGGCATTAATCTTTAATCTTACGTTTGTTATTGATACTCATTGTTTTAATAAAATTCGAACAGTTAGAATTGTACAAAACTTTGAAACGGAAATGAAACAAAACCTATTTCCGGCTTTGTGTGAAAATAAAATATTCGGATTTAATATCTTCTTGCAAAATAAATCATTTTATTCACCGGAGAAATATCTGGGTTTTTTTTCTTCATAAAATCATCCTTATTAAATTTTTACATGTCGATAAATATTTCTCTATATAAAAATCGATAAATTTGCATTTTAGCATTACATGGTTGCAAATGTTGCTGTATGTAGCCAGAGGCCGGGTTGGGGTAAGAGCCCAACCTTGCATAAATACCCTAATGACTCGTGCATTCATCACCTATGCAGCAAAAGTCCCACTCCTGGCCTTCTCGTGGCGGAACTGTTTTAACTTACAGGAGATGGGGCGACGGTGATTCACTGGCGCCGAGAAATATCCAGAAAGCTCTAGATGTGTATGCACGTACATGCATGCGCAGAAATATATGTGCGTGCCTATACACCTACACTCGTGTAAGACCACAGTCTGCTCTAGCAAAGGAAAGGTGCTGAAAACGGAGGCGACCATCCAGGAGGTGCACCACAGAAATCAAGATGTCACCAATCACGCGTAATGAAATATGTCGAATACTGATAATTGTTACGGTGCTCTCCATGCTTTGGATCCCCAGGCAGGTGCAGTGCCGGGCCATATGCCTCAAAAGGGTCCAACCACAGCTGCTGGAGGTCCTTCTCAGATGTCCTGTGGAGCCAGGGGACCTGAGAATACAACGTACGCAATTACGCACAGTGCTGCACGAACGGATTTCAAATGAACGCCCCTCATAGAAGGGAAAATTCTTAACCAAGTGAACAATTTTAAATACCTAGGGGCATTTATAGCATCAGATGGAAGATGTACAATAGAGACTATGAGCAGAATAAGGCAAGCAAAAGCCTATTTAACAAAATGAAGAGTATCTTATGCAGTAAGTCATTATCACTGAATGTAAGAAAGAGAGTGCTGAAATGCTATATAGAACCCGATTTGCTGTATGACAGTTGAGTTGAGTTGAGTCAAGAACCGACATCACTGCACTCAGGACATTCCCATACGTGCTCCGTCCCCTCGTTCAACAGCCAGCGAAGAGTCATACTACTAATCATTCCCACCGCTATCTGATTAAAAGTTCTCCTGGTCTTCCCTCTCAGTTTTGAGATTCTTCCAGAACCCCTGCCGATCCCCCGCAATCTCATTCTTTCCACATATGGGTTCTCAATCTGTTCCTTCGCCTTCTCCAACTGGTTGCACAAGAGCACGACCACCTCCCCCTTGTCCATAGGCAAAATTCCACCAAGAGGTGCATTCCCTGCTAGCCTATCAGCCTGTTCATTCCCCCGTACACCCACATGGCCAGGGCAAAATATCCATACAATTCTCTCGATCTGTGACCTCTGAAGCGACGAGAGCCATTCCACACGAAACATTCCTTTCCCCACCTTGCTAAGCATACTCTTTGAATCCGTAATGAATACAACGTGTGTTGCAGTAGTCTCCTCTAGCCACCGGAATGCCGATGTTACTGCCTCCACCTACATACTCATGCTGGAGGTCGTAGTCTCATATGCCAGACTCTCCTTTTTCAAGACTCGTCCATTAGCCTTTGCAATAAAGCCCCAGTCACTACATGTATGACAGTGTATGACAGCGAATATGGGAATGTAAATGAACAAATGAATAAGAAATTAGAAGCAACAGAGATGTGGTTCCTAAGACGAATATTGCGAGTTCCTTGAACTGCCAGAATAACTAACAATGATTGCCTGAAACTGGCTAATGAAACTAGAACACAATATACAACAGTAAGCAAGAGACAAACAGCTTTCTTCGGTCATGTGATAAGAAGAGCAGTATTAGAGTATATCGTGACAACTGGAAAGATGATGTTGGATGGATTGAGACCGTGGCATGGAGAAATAGCAGTTGATCCAGAACACCAAAGACCGATATCTGTCGAGAGCCATGAACGCTTACGCCAGCTGGCAGGGCACTTGATGATAATGGAGGAGAAAGACACTGGAGTCATAACCCGCGTGGGCCCTTCTCCTGAGAGTGTCTGGAAGGGAAGGTAAAGGGTTGAAACATTCCAGGAAGGGGAGCTGTTCTGACTATCAAAAGCTTCCTGTCGTATTCCGCGACGGGGTTTTTATTACTATCACTTGAATATCTCATACTGTTTATCTCTTGTATGTTCATCAGGTCTATCACATAATGGAACCATGCATTTAAAATGTGATCTTTTTCTATTATGATTTCGCGACGTTTGGTTTAAAGCAACCCGTTGATGTTTGCGTTCTTAGGGATGTAATGAATTCCTTTGTGCACTAATTTAATATTCAGGGTGTTATGTTGGTTTTCTATTCCCCTTTTTGCACAATTTCCTAATTTTCCTGTGATATACTATATTATTATGATTCGCTTAAAGACTGATCACTGAGCTGATCCACGACTCTGGTGATCGAGTGAAATGGCGAATCATGACCGCCCACGCTTTCCGGCATGGCACATGATTGATTGATTGATACTATATTTTTCATGGTTATTTTTGTTATTTATTATTTCCATGAGTTTTAAAATGTCTTTCGTCATCCATTTCTTACGTCCGTCATCTTCACTTTTGTGTGTGTGGATAGTTGTTTCTGCAGCCTGGCTAGTTGAGTCCTTCAATATTTCCTATTGGTCACTGACATATTGAAATAGAACTTCTGAATCAGGCAATGCATCAATTATGTTCTTTACTTCTACGTTGAAGTTATCGTTTACCTCCTTACTCTTCGGTGCACACAGATTCAATTTTGTGTTTCTTGGTTTATATTTGACCTTCTTTAATGTAAGTGTAAGTTATATGTATGTTGCTTATAATAGTAGTGATAGTAATATAATGGTACTTCAATTTTAATTCACTGCAAACAAAGGGAATTCCAGGGCACACGTCATATCCTGGAGTCCCCTTATTCGCGCTGTATTTCGGTGTGCATGACCTTTACGTTGTCGGTGTGCATCAAATAGTTTAGTTATGTGTGTGAGTTGACCTGAATATTTCAGTGGTTGTATACTCTTGTGCACACTTAGGGGCTGTTATTGTGTGCTAATTTGTGACCCTGAAAAGGACCCGTTCCGTTATGGCATTCTTCTAGTGGCCCTGAAAAGGGCCCATTGCTGGATGATACTGCTGTATGCATGAGTTAGGGTTAGGGTTAGGGTTACAAAAAAGGCAACACTACTCTGCTTGTCGTGGACAACAGCTGTTAGTTCAATAAAATTCATGACTGCAGAAAGCCAACGTAAAAATGTACTACACACACTGTGTTACCGTTCGTCGCTCCTTTTTCGCGCCATGACACGCACTGAAAAAAACTTTAATTGAACGGAGATCCCCCGCCAGTGCTATATATAGCTGCTAACTACGCTATATATAGCTGCTAAAGCTAAATATAGCATCGTGACGTCTGTTGCGGTGAATTAAAATTGAAGTACCAATATAATAATAATTTTTGCGACTTTAAAGGGTACTTCAATTTTAATTCACTGGAAACAAAGGGAATTCCAGGGCACACGTCATATCCTGGAGTCCCCTTATTCGCGCTGTATCTCGGTGTGCATGACCTTGACCGGAATAATGTTGTCGGTGTGCAGCAAATAGTTTAGTTATGTGTGTGAGTTGACCTGAATATTTCAATGGTTGTATACTCTTGTGCACACTTAGGGGCTGTTATTGTGTGCTAATTTGTGACCCTGAAAAGGGGCCGTTCCGTTATGGCATTCTTCTAGTGGCCCTGAAAAGGGCCCATTGCTGGATGATACTGCTGTATGCATGAGTTAGGGTTAGGGTTGGGGTTACAAAAAAGGCAACACTACTCTGCTTGTCGTGGACAGCTGCTGTCAGTTCAATAAAATTCATGACTGCAGAAAGCCAACGTAAAAATGTACTACACACACTGTGTTACCGTTCGTCGCTCCTTTTCGCGCCATGACACGCACTGAAAAAAACTTTAATTGAACGGAGATCCCCCGCCAGTGCTATTATAACAGAGTATCTCTAGTGGGGGATTTGGCTTGGTGTGCAATGGGAAGATTATAGGCACGGATGGGCACTTCGCTATGGGGTAGCTAGGGGTGGTCATCCTATGACGAGCATCTAGGGAACGAAGTGAGTTGTGACCGCACTACCATCAAGGAAGGTCGCATAATGTTGTGGGCACCACCCGGGGCGAGAGATAAACCCGACTATAACAGCATTTTGATTGTTTGTACTCCAGTATTTTGAACGTGAAATGATACAACTTCCAATAAACTACGATTTAATCTGAGACGGAATTATAATGTCATCTGTCAGTGTCGTCCGTCCGAACCACCTCCTCCTGCATCTGCTATACTATATATAGCTGCTAACTACGCTATATATAGCGTGGTGCGTCATACGCATTGCGAGCGCTAACAAGTCAAGTTGCATTATTCTGTCAAGAAGCCTGATACGCGGGAAAATGTCACGTTGAAAGTCCAACAACAAGAAACACGCTGTTGCCAAGATGTGCAGCGTGGGAGCCGACAACAAGAAGAAGAATGTCGACAGCCCATCTGCTAGCTGCATCAAAGAGCCTGATATTTCAGCTATTACTGAAGCTACTACGAGGGAGAAGATTGACATCCCAATAGAATCAAGAACCAAGACAGCAGAGAAGAAGGAGGAGAAAGACATCAGAGTCGGAAACACCGACTCAAAAACAGTCCGATGGGTCGTCAAGCGGATACCAGTGGAGCTAACAGACGAAGAAATCCTGAAGCAGCTACGAGAAGAGAATCTCCACATTCGATTCTTGAAGACGGAGCGGCTCCTCACCTACTCCAAGATACCTACAACCTTGGGAGTGGTGACATCGGAGGGCAGCGAAATGCCGACCACAGTATCATACAACAAGAGAATGCAGCAACCAGAGAGATTCATCTCAAGAATCACTCAATGTTCCAGATGTCAGAAGGCCGGCCAAAGCAGAGCTACGTGTCGCAGTAAGACGGAAATCTGCCAATACTGCGCCGCTCACCACGCCTTCAAGAAGTGTCCGCTGGCCAAGATGGACACGGACTTCCGAGCACCCAACAACAATAGAAAGTGTGCCAACTGCCTGGGCAAACATGGAGCAAGATACCTGGGCTGTCCGTACCTGCAGAGACATAGAGACGTTTTAAAAATCGCCATAATCACAAAGACACAATTCAAGGAAGCAATGCAGAGGGGCGAGACAGCTGAAAGAGATCAACTTCAAAAGCAGATAGACGAGTTGAAGAAACAAGTCAAGGCACTGCTGACGACGACTCCGACCAGCGATAATGAGAAGCTGCTGGCCGACATGAAAGAAATCCAGCTCAACATCAAACAAGAGATCCAACGCATAGCTGAGATGAAGAAGGAGAACGAAGAAATCCTACAAATGATCAAGACCGAAAGAGAACTGCATAGAGCTGAAATGGAACTCTTTCAAAACAAACTAACAGAAGCCACACAAGAACTCAGAGAGAAACCGCAAGAAGGAAGCCAAGAGTCCGAGCCTGAACCGCAAACTAAAGCCAGCAGCCCAACAACAACGCCCAAGAGGGAACTACTATACCATCGGATCTCCGAAGGAGGCACTGAATACCCAGTCGACAAGGAGGAACTCAAGCGCGAGGAATTCAGAAGGCGCTGGGACGAAAAAGAAAAGAAGAAGCCTAAGAAACTCCTGGGGAAACCGATGGTATACCCAGTCTTACACTACGACTGTGAGAACGACTTCGAGTACTATATAGATGACGGTAAAATCGTCCCATGGCTGACCACGGAGGAAGAAAATTTTAGGCAGCAGCTTCGCAAACGCGACAGTGAAAACAGGCACAAGGAGGAAAATGAAAATGTCTAAAAAGCTCCTACAGAAAATACACAAAAAAGGACACAAAAATACCAAATAAAAAGTCCTTTTAAGGACTGCAACCAGTCAAGCCAGGAGCCTGCGCCAACAAAGAAAACAAGAGGAAACATGCACAAAGGACAGCCGCCGACCGAGCTCCCCAGCTGGAGTGGGATTACGAAAAGTCCTTATAAGGACTGCAGCCAGACGAGCCAGGAGCCTACATAAACAAAGAAAACCACAAGAACAGACGAGCACAAAGGATAGCCGCCGACCGACCCCCCTGCTGACGTCACAGACACAAACGATTCATAGCCAGTACGAGAAAGGACTCACAAGAATTAGGGTAAATAAACCCACAAAAACCATGGACCTCAACAATAACCACAGCTGACGAAGCAGGTTAGACGAGGTCGGCACTCTTCCGAATTGCGGTCCCAAATAGATCCGCAGTGAATAGGTCAGGGGTAAGGGTTAGGGTCAGTGTTTAGTTAACAACTAACCCTAACCCTTAACCCCTGACCTATTCACTGCGGATCTATTTGGGACCGGAATTCGGAAGAGTGCCGACGAGGCGAATTTGGAATTTTTGTTATTGGAATTGGAATTGGAAACTATATATAGCTGCTAAAGCTAAATATAGCCTCGTGACGTCTGTTGCGGTGAATTAAAATTGAAGTACCCTTTAAAGGCATTTCGAAATCTTCAGTAGATGAGAAAGTAATTAACCTGGTTTTTGATCGTATTGTCGGACTCATTCATTTTCATCCATAATCCACTTAGATGTTGACAACCGGGTGTTTCAAATATATCATGATCTGTTGTCCACTGTACACGGCTGCAACCTCTTTAATTTTGATTTGTTCTATAAGTTTTACACTGACAAAGTAGGCATAAAAGTGGTAAGAAATAATAACTATGTATATGTATAAGTTTAAAGTACTATAAATGCTATGCTAAATGTGGAGAGGTGATCTTGTTTTTGTTTTGTGTCTTTGCAGTTTCCTGCTCCCATTTTTAAGAAGATGTCTGTTCTCAAAACAAGACATGCAAAGCGATAATAAGTAAATGTTACAAGAAGTCGATACGCGATCACTATCCCGCTGGTTTTTACTTCACCTCGACACCGCAAGGTACAAGATGAGATGATGATGAGATAACGGGTAGATACTTTAGTAAAATTGTATAAATTGGTTATTTACTAATCCTCTCAAAGACCTGGCAGTGGCAGTGAAACGGAACGCGTTTCACAATTCCATTCCCCCGTCCGTCATACTGAGCCGAGGGGTCGAAATCATAAAATCAAATGAAGCTGCCGGAGAATCGCAAAAAAAAAAAACAACAAAACAACAACTGCTTTGCGTTGCCATTTTCATTTAGTAACATTTTTATAATTGCTTTTTAAAAAATTACCCATGCTACCTGCATTATTGGTTGTATCACTGATCAGTAGTAAGTATCAATTATAATTATCATCATTGCCGATAAGCGTGGGTGGTCATGTTTCGCCACCTCACGTTTCAAATGTTTCGAGCATACAATGTGGCCAAGCCATCCAGGTATTTACTTCTCTGCCTTCCCCTTGTAACCTTTTGCACTCAGTCGCTTGCTGACTGATCTGGTGCACATGACTACTCCTACCAGGCAAGGCTGCTCCTAAATATATATATATATATATATTTTTTTAAACCGTCATTTACTGCCTATACTTAGGTATGCTAGTTATGATTTTAAAATTGAGTATTTACAAATGCGACCACCACAGGTAGATAAGCCTTGATAAACGAAATCTAATGGTACCTCGATGCCTGTATCTCAATTCTAAGTGACGATATTCACATTTTTGTGAAGGCAAAACAGATTACGACTTTCTCATGTTCTGCATACTTTTGTCACTCTTCAGTGTGTCTCATTTTTCTCCACTTCCGGTCCGTGCTAAATTTTCTCAAACGGGTCATATACAAATATGAAATTCGACTTCATCAATATGTTGCGTCATGTTAAATGATAAATAAATAGTACAAGTATACAAATAAATAATTAATAATCTTTAAACTTGTATTTTCTTTAACTTTAGTAGTTCAGATTTCACGATGTGAGCCGATTCCGATCGATACTCAGATTATTAATGTCGGTCGCCATCTTGGCTTTCCATTCACAAAATATTTTTTTAATACCACAGGTGGAAGACGGTTGGCGATGAAACTCCAAATATATGTAAACATATGTCCAGAAGTCAAAAATCCATCTAAAAATACAGACTAATTTATACAAGCTCTAGAAAATAAAATCAGTTTCTTTGCGGCAAATAATTAAATTTATTAAAAGGCCATAATAATTTCAACCAATCACTGTGCATGGAATATTAGACCAACCTTTTCAGCTGAAGATAATATGGCATCTGTTATTGTCACACGAGATTTGAATGAATGAATGACGTAGAAAGCATGAATGGTCCGTACAGAAGCCATTTTGGGAGACACAATTGATAAGCCTGGGGTGGCGCGGGATATAACTTCCGGTTTCATTTCAGGTTATGGCACGGCTGGCATACATACTATAGTGTAGGGCAGGGGATCTTGAGCCTGAGGAATTAAGGTCACTTGGCTAGTCAAGTGTCGCCGCAAACTGCAGGTTAGGATTTTCTTTTTTCCCCCAACAGAAAAACATCCACATCCTACCGAGGATTCAAACCCGAGTCTCCTGAAGGAGAATTCAATGTTCTTAGCTTCTTGGCCAGCCGCTCCCAACTTATATAAAATACATATATACACACTCACACACACAAACACATCTTCACCACCGCCAACATATATACACACAGAACACGTCATACTGTGATGACGTTAGTCTGCATGACACTGACTAACCATGAATTCCGACAAGTGAAGTCGTGATGAAAAAGTTGCAAAATTATAAACAATGTCGTCCATGTAAAGTGATGAAAAATAACACATAAATAGATACTATAATGGGTGTTGAATGCAAACATGTATTCGTTGGCATTGCATTTGCAGTGACTATGTCATAACAATATTAAATGATCATTGCTGGATTATGAGAAGAAAAACAGCTATTTACCGCCATTGAAATCTCATTCCAGCATGCGATTTTTATAATTGCAGTTTGGGATGAACCGGTCAACTTTAATAGTTGAAATCTACTAAATATACTTAAAAATGGATGCTAAATTGAATAATGCATAGTAGAACAATGCACAACTGCTGTATAAAACCAGATTTACGTGCCTGCTTATGTTTTAGAAAGACATCCTAGTTCTCTGGGTAGTAACACAATATTTGAAGCCGAGAAGTGTGGTTTGTCCAACAATGGAGGGAAACACTATGCCCAGTAAAAGATTTATGTTTTATCGCTATCTTGTCATAATGTGGATTATGGTCTCCAGTTTCACAATGCTAGGCAGAGGATCTCTTTTTTGAGGAGACAATGGCTATGGTCATTGACCAGTATGGTCACTGCTAAGAAGGAAAGCAATGGCAAACTACCTTCTTCACAGATGTCAAGAACATTATGTTTTGCGATATCATCGATATTCAAAGAAACGGCGCAAATCGCCCAGTAGGGATAGTCATGTGATCAGCCTATTCAGAGAGGTGTGAGACAGGGATGTGTAATGTCTCCAGATCTGTTTTCTCTGTACAGTGAACATATTTTCAGAAACATAGAAGATATGGAAGGAATCAACATTGGGGGACGATACATCAATGACATTAGATATGCAGATGATAGTCTTGATTGCAGACAGTGAGCAGGACCTGCAAAATTTAGTAGATGCAGTTGTTGCACACAGTGAACAACTAGGGTTAGAATTTAATTGTAAGAAGACACAGATTATGGTCGTCAGGAAGAAATTCCACAATGTAATATACAAGTAAATGGGCATATTCTTAAACAAGTGAATCTGTACAACTATCTTGGAACAGTCGTAACATCTGATGGGAGAAGCCTTGAAGAGATTAGAACAAGAATTGCCATGGCGAAGGGAGCCTTTTACAAGATGAAAAACATACTGACCAATAAAAAGATATCAATTGAAACGAGAAAAAGAGTCTTGAAGTGCTACATAGAACCTGTACTTTTATATGGATGTGAAGTGTGGACAATGAGCAGACAAGCTGAAAAACGTCTGATGCCTGTGGAAATGTAGTTTCTGAGGAAAATGCAAAGAATACCATGAACAGACAGAAAAACCAATGAACAAGTTCTTCAAGAAACAAATGAAGATCATAAACTGATTAGAGGCATTAGACAGTCAAATATTTTTGGGCATGTTATAAGAAGAAATGAATTGGAGAACTTGGTGACAACTGGCAAGATCGAAGGGAACAAACCAAGGGGAAGACTGAGAAGTAAATACCTGAATGGCTTGGCCATGTGGCATGGTCGAGACAGAAGCGCGGAGCTGATCCACGACTTTGGTGATAGAGTAAGATGGCAGAACATGACTGCCCACGCTTACCGGCATGGCACATGATGGATGGATGGATGTCATAATCAGAGAATTTAACATTAGTATGCAAACTCTCCTAATACCTTGATGGTATGAGGCGTTGGTCATTCAGAAAGCAGTGGAAAACTACTGAACATAAAAATGCCAGTAAATTACAAACAGCTGAAAATGCTGGGGTTGATTGTGATGTCCTGTAAAAGACATGCTTAGTACTCATAAATAGAAGTACAGAATTAGAAGAGCTGATCCTGTCTGTCAAGAGACAAGGTTCAAAACATTTTTTCGTAGCTTATAATCAAAACAAAAATAATATCCACAGACAAAACTAAATGCTAGAAGAGGAAGAGGTACGACCAGCAAGACGTTATATACAGATCATTATAGACATCATAGACATAAAGGTGCATGAGGCAGGAAAGTCGAGTCGAGAGAAAGTCGAGTCGAGAGATGGGAGTCGAGGGAAATGAACGAGCTGACAAACTGGCTGGCTCTTCACCCCCTGTAGATGGCCAGCCCATGGATCGTGCCAATGTTGTTAACGTCCTCAAAGATATGGCGAGAACAGAGGACTTTGACGTCAGTGATTCAACATCGCTGTCCAGGATGAAAGACCTGGGAGTAAGAATCGGCACAGCCAGACGCGAGAGGTACATCGGGAAAACAAAGCGCCTCGTCAACCAACACAGAACTGGCACTATTAGCCACCGGTCGCTGATGCATATGCTGGGGGGAGGATCTGAGCACCTATGGACATGTCCGGAGTGCAATGAAGATACCCCAACTGATAACTGATAACAGAGGCAGGAAAAATTGCAAGAGATCGCTAAACTCTTCGGCAAGCCATGGTGAGGTCAAAGTTCTCCAAAGGACCTGCTACATAATGACGATTTACTTATGAATAATAAGGCATAGCGCAAAACGTGGATTTTATCATCATCATGTGCCACTGTAACTGGCACAGACATTCATGTCTCTCTATAGATCTCAGTCTTTGGTGTTATGGATCAACTCTGCTGATGATATTCCTCCATGCCACCGTCTCAGTTCATCCATCATCATTTCTCATGGTCTACCTCTTCTCCCAATGATCTTTCAAATCATTATTGTGTTTTCCAATGGCTCTCTTCTCATTATAGGACCAAAGAGTGCTGTTTTTTTCCCTTCTTATTGTATATAATGTTCTAATTTCATTAGCCTCTTCAAGGCAATCTGTGTTAGTTACTCTGGCAGTCCATGGTATTAACAAAATTCGTCAGAAACACTTCGCCATTGCTTCCAAACTCTTCCTAATTTGTTCATTCCATTCCATGTTTACTGCCATACAGCAAAACAGGTTCTATGTAACATTTCAGTATTCCCTTCATGTTAGTAACTTACTGCATAAGATATTTTTCATTTTCTGTAATGCAGTCTTTGCTTGGCCTTCTCTGCTCTTAATCTCTGTCATGCATCTTCCATCTCATGTTATGATTACTTCTAGATATTTAAATTGACCAGTTGGGTTCAGCATTATGCCTTCGAATGTTATATCACATTTTTGTGCTATTAAAATATTTCTTTGATATTACCATTGCTTCTGTGTCTCAAAATCTTTTTGTGCATTCTCTTGTACTACTGTGTTTCTGAGAAAAATGCAAAGAATACAACGGACAAACAGAAAAACAAATGATCAAGTCCTACAAGAAACAAATGAAAACCATAAACTGATTAGAGAAATTAGACATAGTCAGTCACAATCTTTTGGACATGTTATGAGAAGAAATAAATTGAAGAACAACTTGGTGAAAACTGGCAAAATTGAGGGGGATAGAACAAGGGGGAAAGCAAGGAAGTAAATACCTGGATGGCTGGACCACATGGTATGGTTGAGACAAGCATAATGAGATGATCCACGACTCTAGTGATCATGTGAAATTGCGAAATATGACCACCTGCGCTTATCAACATGGCGCATGATAATGATGAGTACTACAATGTCTAAAAGTTGTTATAGATCCATGCTTGTTATCTGCATAGTGTGGATTGTTTATGTTATAAACTCCAGCTTGTATTTGAGGCCTCTTTTATCTCTCTCTTATTACTTCACTTTAGAGAGAGAACAAATCGAATGACAAAACACATCCACATCTTACATTCCTCAATTTCACTGTTCATATTTGCCCTACTAATGTCCCATTTTAATTGCTGCTACTTGCTTTCAGTAAATATTCTTTATTATTCTGAGATCTTTCCCATCAGTTTAATATCTTCAAACAGAATGATCATTTCATCATGTTTCACTTTAATAAGTGCCTTCTTCTTCTTCTTCTTCAGCGTTCCGAGCCATTGAGGTTCTTTGCTGCAGATACAATCCGTCTCCATTCGTCTCTCTGGTTGACTTTCTCTTGCCAGTCGTTGATTCCAAGTGCTTGTAGGTCTGTATATATATTATCTCTCCACCGTCTTCTTGGTCTACCTCGGGGTCTACGGTCATTTATTTCCTGAGTGTAAGTGAGTTTTATTTCCCTATTATCTTCCATTCTTTCTATATGCCCCAGCCATTGTAGTCTATTAGCCTTCATGATACCAGTGATTAGCGCGGACTTAAACAGATCATAAATGTCTTTGTTGCTTCTTCTTTTCCACTCTCCACTTTGTGTATCCCTAATGGGTCCAAAGATGCGTCTTAAAACTGTGTTCTCAAGGGTTTGTAATAAGGCTTCGTCTCCTTTCGTTGTACTCCAGGTTTCAGAGCCATACAGAACAACTGGTCTGATCAGTGTTTTGTATATTGTGATTTTGGTATTACGAGATAACACATTTGATTTTAGTAGATGTTGTAGTGCATAGTATATCTTATTTCCAGAATTGATTCTAGTTTGTATTTCTTCCCTTATGATGTTGGAGCAGTTGAAGATTGTACCCAGGTATTTGTATGTTTCCGTTCTTTTAATGGTCATATTATCTATTTGTATGTGGCCAGAGCTTTTAGCCATTCCTTCTCTTGAAAATACCATATATTGTCTTATCTTGGTTGATAACCAGCCCCATCTGTTGGGCTTTTTCCTTTAAGTGAGTTAATATTTCCCATGTCTTTTGTTCATTTTCCCCCAATAATATCTATATCATCTGCATAACCAAGCATTCTGGATGTTCCTCCAATATCACAGTCCTCCTTTACCTTCCTTACAACTTTCTCTAGAGCCAGATTGAAGAGTAGCGGCGATAGTGCATCACCCTGTTTCAAGCCAGATGTTATTTGGAAAGGGTTTGATTTCCTGCCTTTATATGTTACTATATTATAAGTATCTTCTATACATAATCTGGTCACCATCAAAATTTGAGTTAATATTTCTACTGCAAATTAGCCCAGTACTTCTAATTTCTCTATCATAATTCCATCTGGCACTGTTGTGGAATTTATATCAATACTAGCTGGCCCGGCTTCGCCCAGCCCCTGGCGGGGATCTATCTATCTATCTATCTATCTATCTATCTATCTATCTATCTATCTATCTATCTATCTATCTATCTATCTATCTATCTATCTATCTATCTATCTATCTATCTATCTATCTATCTATCTATCTATCTATCTATATGTCTGTCTGTCTGTCTGACCCGGCCCGGCTCTGCCTAGCCCCTGATGGGAGCATCTCATTTAATTCATATGAGTAGTCATATAAGTTTCCGTTCCTGACTGTCTTTCTGTCTGTCTGTCTGTCTGACCTGACCCGGCTTCGCCCAGCCCCTGATCGGAGCATCTCATTTAATTCATATAAGTAGTAATATAAGTTCCCGTTCCCGACTGTCTGTCTGTCTGTCTGTCTGTCTGACCCGGCCCGGCTTTGTCCAGTTCCTGGCGGGGATCTGTCTGTCTGTCTATGTATCTATCTATGTATGTATGTATCTATGTATGTATGTATGTATCTATCTATCTATCTATCTATCTATTTATATAGATATATATTAGATATATATATATATATTTTATTAGCCAGGGGACTTAACCTAAGATATAGCAATGCTACTAAAAGTTATGTCCCTTTATTTAATTTTTCTTATGTTAAGTCATGTAAATTTAAATATTAAATTTTAGTAAGTATGTTAGTATTGCTTATAACCAAACTATGACAGTTGGTTGCAATGGAATGAGAAGAAGACGTGTAGAAAATTTCATCTCAATCGGATGGACCGTTCGCGAACGCGTAAAGAACGGACGGACATACACACATCGTCTTTTATAGATATAGATTTGTTTTTTTTTTAAATGGGGGGGGGGGGGGGGGGGGGGGGGGGGGAAGAAAAGAAAATGAAAACTAATAATTAACAATGAAGAGGGGAGACCAAAAATGAACATGACATGATCAGTGTAAATGGGGAAGTATTACAACATATCTTGGTACCAACGGATTGTATTTTGTAGATATTTTAGTAACTGTTTTCACCAAATTATGCATCCTGCATAGTTCGATAGCTTGTATGAAATGCAATACAAGAATGCACCTTATTCAAGTCTCTATGTCAATTCTAAGCTGAGATAATTATGCTAGCGTTACTCTGTAAATAATATAATTTAATAGGGGAAAGAGGAAACTGCTGATGTAGCACTTTTATAACTTGAATCTAACATTTAAATCACTGTCAATTTATTGTTTGAAGATACATTTAACAGTAATGTTAACAACAGTACTTAGAGCCTATGTGGCAGTGTTTGACATGCGCTGCAGATTTACACCAGATCTTGTAATGTGGTGCTCCTGGACTGGTTTTTTAAAAGAAGTCTTAAAAGTCGAGAGGATTGACTTCATTGCGCCAGGTTTTATCCCATACGGCTTGGTCTCTTTCTGTAGGGCGGCCCGCCGAAAGCATCGCACAAAGCACGAACTCCCTAACTCCATCAATGACCCCCAGGAGTCTCAGAGAAAAATGCACTCGTGAACCGAAAGAGGTAGCCTGGAATCGAACCCACAACCTTCAGTGCATGAGGCAGACGGCTTGACCACTTTGCCACAGAGACTCCCAAATGGTTTGTAAAGGATCACTCGTTGCAAATGGATATCTCCATACTTGCTCCAGCCGTCTTCCATAGATCACACAAGGAGAATCTCAGCACAGTGTGTGAATTCTATAGCACCAGCAAGGCTCCAAATGTCTGCTTAGCAAAATAACATATGCTATAAATTGTTTGTGGATATCTTTTTAATATGGAAATTATGCCTGGGCAGCAACCTGTTTGGCCTGCTTTTTTCTTATGTGTACTTTCACAAAAGTATTGATAGACAGGGTAGGTTGATATTTTTGGAGATAATTTTTGACTGCAACTTCTCATACAAATATCACAATGATATAAGTATATTAAAGTAAGTTTGTTATTACCTTTCAGAGCACCTTTTAAGTCTTCCTGCCATAAATGAATCTAGAAAAAGATTACCACCATAAGGACTAGAGATAATGCTAGACAGACCAAGGATGAGGCCTTTTAAATCCAGCATGAGGCTAAATAGGCCAAGAGGTAGACTAAACAGACCTGTGGGACGTGTACATGGTATGCCGCCTCCTGGGCGAGGCATGAAAAGATACCGACGTCTTATGAGACCTCAACAAGGTATGGGACCTACTGGACCAGATATGGGACCTCCTGGACCAGATATGGGACCTCCTGGACCAGATATGGGACCTCCTGGACCAGATATGGGACCTCCTGGACCAGACATAAGAACATACAGACGTAGGAGACTTCAACAAGATATGAGACCTCCTGGACCAGACATGAGAATGTGCAGACGTCGTATGAGACCTCAGCAAGGTATGGTACCTCCTGGATCTGATATGGGATCTCCTGAACCAGAAATGAGAACATACGGACATCGTATGAGATCTCGACAAGGTATTTCACCTCCTGGACCTGATATGGGGTCTTCTGAATTTAATATGCGATCTCCTGAACATGATATGGGATCTCCTGAACGAGACATAAGAACATACAGACGTCGTCTGAGACCTCGACAAAGTATGGTATCTCCTGAACCTGATATGGGATCTCCTGAACCAGACATGAGAACATACAGACTTCGTATGAGATCTCGACAAGGTATTTCACCTCCTGAGCCTGACATGAGATCTCCTGAATTTGATATGCGATCTCCTGAACATGATATGGGATCTCCTGAACGAGACATAAGAACATTCAGACGTCGTCTGAGACCTCGACAAAGTATGGTATCTCCTGAACCTGATATGGGACCTCCTGAACCAGACATGAGAACATACAGACTTCGTATGAGATCTCGACAAGGTATTTCACCTCCTGGACCTGACATGGGATCTCCTGAACCAGACATGAGAACATCAAGACGTCATATGAGACTTCAACAAGGTATGGTACCTCCTGAATTTGATATGGGACCTCCTGAATTTGACATGGGACCTCCTGAATTTGACACGGGACCTCCTGAATTTGACACAGGACCTCCTGAATTTGACACGGGACCTCCTGAATTTGATATGGGTTCTCCTGAACCTGATATGGGATATCCTGAAGCAGACATGAGAACATACAGACGTCGTATGAGACCTCGACAAAGAGTGGTACATCCTGAATTTGATATGGGATCTCCTGAACCAGACATGAGAACATACAGACGTCCTATGAGACCTCGTCAAGGTATGGTACCTCCTGAGCCTGATATACGATCTTCTGAACCAGACATGAGAACATACAGACATCGTATGAGACCTCGACAAGGTATGATACCTTTTGAACCTGATATGGGATCTCCTGAACCAGACATGAGAACATCAAGACGTCGTATGAGACGTCGACAAGGTATGGTACCTCCTGAGCCTGATATGCGATCTTCTGAACCAGACATGAGAACATACAGACATCGTATGAGACCTCGACAAGGTATGATACCTCCTGAACCTGATATGGGATCTCCTGAACCAGACATGAGAACATCAAGACGTCGTAGGAGACTTCAACAAGGTATGGTACCTCCTGAATTTGATATGGGACCTCCTGAATTTGACACGGGACCTCCTGAATTTGAAATGGGACCGTCTGAATTTGATATGGGACCTCCTGAATTTGATATGGGATCTCCTGAACCTGATATGGGACCTCCTGTACCTGACATGGGACCTCCTGAAAAAGACATAAGAACATACAGACATATGAGATCTCAACAAGGTATGGTACTTCCTGGATCTGATATGGTACCTCCTGGACCTGATATGGGACCTCCTGGACCAGGTATGGGACATCATGGACCAGATATGGGACCTGGACCAGGTATGGGACCTCATGGACCAGGAATGGGACCTCCTGGATCAAGTATGGGACCTCCAGGACCAGGTATGGGACCTCCTGGACCAGGTATGAGACCTCCAGGACCAGGTATGGGACCTCCTGGACCAGGTATGGGACCTCCAGGACCAGGTATGGGACCTCCTGGACCAGGTATGGGATCTCCTGGACCAGGTATGGGACCTCCAGGACCAGGGATGAGACCTCCTGAATCAGGTATGGGACCTCCTGGACCAGTTATGAGACCTCCAGGACCAGGTATGGAATCTTATGGACCAGGTATGGGACCTCCTGGACCAGGTGTGGAATCTCGTGGACCAAGTATGGGACCTCTTGGACCAGGTATGGGACTACCAGGACCAGGTATAGGACCTCCTGGACCAAGTATGGGACCTCCAGGAACAGGTATGGGATCTCTTGGACAAGGTATGGGACATCCTGGACCAGGTATGGGACCTCCTGGACCAGGGATGAGACCTCCAGGACCAGGTATGGGACCTCCAGGACCAGGTATGGGACCTCCAGGACCAGGTATGGGACCTCCAGGACCAGGTATGGGACCTCCAGGACCAGGTATGGGACCTCCAGGACCAGGTATGGGACCTCCAGGACCAGGTATGGGACCTCCAGGACCAGGTATGGGTCCTCCTGGACCGGGTGTGGGACCTCCAGGTCCGGGTATGGGTCCTCCTGGACAAAACATGGTCTGTCTAGAAATGAGAGGATCAAGCATGGGATCTCCAAGAATCCCTCCCTTACCACCACAAGTAATGGTAAGAACTAAATTTGTTTTTATGTTTTCTATAGAGTGAAATCAGTTATGGCTCACATGAAGTAGGCATTCTTGCAATAGAAAAAATATTCCTTAATTTTCTGTTTGTCCAGCTGAATGCAATTTCATGATAACATGATGCATATCTGGCCTCCCATCTATGACATTACAATCTGTTCAGAAATGTTAATATAAAGTGCATAGAGTATGGACAATGTAAAAGCTTATTTAAGTATGCAAACTGAATGTTAAGCAATACCCCATTTAGGTGTTGTGATGTGTTGCATGGACAGTTGTGATTACAAAATGGCTGCCTCGCACCATGGAAGGAATCATTATTTATTTTGTGTGTGTGTTTTGTCAGGGGATGTGAAACCTTGTGAAATGTACAGAAAAAATATTGTTCAGTATGGAAACTCAGGGCTTCAGTCAGAGGGAGAGTGTATGAATGGGTAGAAAAATGCATGATAAAATGTCAGAAAATTAAAAATGCAGGAATCTGCTGGGATGACCATCTTTTGGGATATCAAGGGTCCTAAATTGATGCATTTTCAGGAAAGGGGAGAAACTGACTAGAGCTCGATACGGTGACGTGCCAGTGAACAAATTGGAGCCTGCTATGTGATTGAAACTTTGGGGACTTCGCTCAAATGTCGTATTGTTGCTGCATGACATTGCCTGCTCTCATATGGCTGCACATACACTACATGCTTTGAACTTTGAGGTCTTGAAACATTCAACACCCTTCTGCTGTGTGTCCACCGTGACTGAGGTAGAGGGGCTTGCGTGTTCCAATGACCCCAAGAGCTATGCCGACGGTAGCACACTACTGGTAGGGTCACCCAAGTCGGGCAGGTCAAGGGAGAGGAACCAGACCAAGAGACACACAAACCTGCTGCCTTGTAGGTAGACTGGGGACAGTCAAAGGCTAGGGAAAGCACCCTGAAAAATGCTTGTCGAAATCGGATGTACTGAGCCACAGGCTTGACAAAGCGGTACAACGTAACTTAATTCATGATGTCACAAATTAAAATTACTCAATATGGTGCTAATCCCGTGAAGTCCCATCAGGCGGTGATAGTGCCGGGCACCCTGCCTTAAGGAGGTCCACCCCATACTACTGGTGGTCACCTTCTCCTGTGCTGTGGAGTCAAGGCACAGAGGAGTAGGTTAAGAGCTATTGACCAAACACCCTGGACTACTCAACATACTACAGTGGAATGCCGAAGGAGTTTATAACAAGAAAGTTTCCCTAACAAAGCGTCTTAATAAAGATAGAATAGATGTGGCATACATTCAAGAGACACAACTCAACGCCAATCGCAAATTCTCAGTCAGAGGATATGAGGCCACATGTTTCAACCGCGAAGGACACAAAGGAGGAGTTGTATTACTTACACAAAATACAATACCTTGCAGCGAAGTATCTGTGATCTCTGACAACCAAACGGAAATTATAGGTGTTGCTATAATGATAAAGGACATGAAAATAAGAATTTAAAATCTGTATAGCACAGCAGATATGGACCTTACACCCTCAAACATGAAAATAACTGACACAAACTGCATTATTGTCGGAGACTTTAAAAACCATTCAGAAAGATGGGGATACCCAGATACTGACAAAAGAGGAGATGAAATGGAGGACTGGGAAATAGACTCAAATCTCCATCTACGCAACAAAACAGATGACACACCGAGCTTCTACTCCAGAAGATGGTTTACCACTTCTCCAGACTTAGCTTTCTGCACAGGAGACACCCTCCACAAAATCGATCACCATGTGCTTGACCAATTAGCAGGTAGTAACCACAGACCAATCAAGCTTGTAGTGAATATGGAGTATGTTCCACAGGAGCAAAAGCCTTTACCTTGCTGGAATTACAAATGAGCAGATTGGGACAGATTTGCCATACTAATAGACAAATATTGTGAAAACATAAATACACGATATGGCAACATGAAGCAAATGGTGGAAAGTCTAAACAAAGCAATAATACAGGCGGCCACTGAGTCCATTCCAAGAGGAGTGAGGAAAAATTACAAACCATACTGGACTGAAGAACTACAAATTTTGGAGGACAAAGTTGAAGATGCCAGGAAGACAGCAGGGAGAAAACAAACAACTGAAGTGAACATCTCTCTGAAAGCCATCTCAGCAAAATATAAAAGAACAGTAAATCAAACAACAAGAGATTGTTGGAGGGAAAAAAACAGAAAACCTTAACTTTGACAGGGATGGAAACAAACTATGGAAATTAGTGAAAGCCATGAACAATGAAGGACCCAGAAACAAACAAATAACAGTTAAACAAGGAAATGCCTTACTTACAGGAAAAAAGGCTGCATATGCACTAGTGGAACACTATGCTAGTGCAAACCACATTGATATTACAACCAAACAGAAGAAAGCAATCAAAGATAAACAGATACATCATAGTAATACAGAGACAGCAGCAGAAGATATGATGGCAAATCTAACAATGGAAGAAATGGAACAGGCAATGAATACCCTAAAAAAGAAGAAATCACCAGGAAAGGATGGAATCATAAATGAAATGCTAATAGGACTAGGCACTAAGGCAAAAAAGAAACTACTAGCAGTCCTAAATTACAGCTGGAAGAGAGGAATAGTCCCACAGGCATGGAAGGAAGCTATACTAATACCAGTCCCAAAGAAAGGAAAAGACCTGGAAGAACCAAATGGCTATCGACCTATCAGTCTACTTAGCTGTGTAGGAAAATTAATGGAACGCATTATCAATGGCAGGCTAACATGGCATCTGGAAGAAAACCAACTCTTAACACCACACCAAGCAGGATTCAGAAAGTACAGATCCACTGAAGATCAAATAACCTATATAGCTCAGGAAATAGAGGATGCCTTCCAAGAGAAAAAGCAACTACTAGCGGTCTGGATAGATTTAGAAAAAGCATTTGATAAAGTATGGAAGGAAGGACTGAAAGTAAAACTGCAAAAAATGCATGTTTGTGGGAAAATGTATAAATGGATCAGCCACTACCTTGAGAACAGAACTGCCAGGACAAAAGTACAAGGACAAACCAGCAAAATGATGCTGTTGGAGCAAGGTGTCCCCCAAGGAAGATTTCTTTCACCAACATTATTCCTAACATATGTAAATGACATCACGAAAAATTTTCCAGCCAGAGTACACACATCCTCCTTTGCAGATGACCTAGCCAAATGGACATCTGAAGAATATATTAGTACAGATAACAGCAGAATACAGCAAACCTTATTAGCGCTAGAGGACTGGTCAAAATCATGGCTAGTGAAGATAAGTGAGGAGAAAACAACATGCACAGTGTTCTCCCTCTCAAATAAAACTCAGCAACCTAAGCTGGTATTGAATGGAAAAATATTGCGCCATGAAGAAAATCCAAACTATCTAGGAGTCACCTTTGATCGTCGCCTGACATGGAAGACACAGGTTGAGAAAAATCGAACAAGAGCAAGGCAAAGAATGGCAATCATGAAAAAGCTTGCTGGTACAACGTGGGGAGCAGATGAGAAAGTTCTCAAGAAGTTATATACTGGACGGGTGAGGCCAGTACTGGAATATGGCATCGCAGCTTAGGCAACAGCAGCTAAGTCAAACTTTAACAAAATAAGCAGAATCCAAAATCAAAGAATGCGAATCATAACTGGAAGACTGAAGACAATGCCTATTAATGAACTAGAAAAGATCACTTGTTTACAACCAATGCAGGATAGAAGAGATAGCAGAGCCCAGCAACAAGCAGAAAAATTTAGAAGATTGACAGACCGCCCTATGTATAACAGGTTTAATGGTTTTGGAAAGGGAAGACTGAAGCGTAGCCACTATGTAGAAACTGAAAAATGAAAGATTAGGGCAGATCCTATACTTAACATATCAACAGTCAAACCCATTTACAATGCACACAAGTTCCCAGCTTGGAGACAGCAGCAACTGCCTGAGATGATAGAAAACATTCCTGGTATTGAGAAAAAGAACACTCAGAATGAAACAGAAAGAAGAAAAATCGCTCTAAACTACATAAAAGAACATTACCCAAGTAGCAATTGGACCCATGCATATACAGATGGATCAGCCAAAAATTCAATAGAAAATGGAGGAGGAGGAATTCTAAATTTAAAAAATGGAGTGAAAACAACACAGTCAGTGGCAACTGGAAAATTTTCAAGTAACTTCAAAGCAGAGGTAGAAGCTTTGAAAACTGCAGCAGAAATGCTCTTGATGGAGGAAAATAAAGAGAAGCAAATAGCTATCTTCACAGATGCAAAGTCAACTGTCTCAGTACTGAAGAGCAAAAACAGCACAGAACTAGCAGACCTAGGAGCTGCATCTCATGGACTATGTCAGAAATGCAAAAAAGTTGTAATACAGTGGATCCCATCACATTGCAGTATACCTGGAAATGAAGAGGCTGACAGACTGGCAAAAGAGGGCGGACGACTACCTCAGCTTCACATAGACATTACCTCTAATGAGACAAAGAGGTTTATAAAAAGCACTTATAGAACCAAATGGGAATCAGCATCCAGGCCACCTGAAAGATGATGCATACTACAAACTCGACCGAAGAGAACAAGTAGCAATCTTCAGACTCCGCACAGGACATAACAGGCTGAAATATCACTTGTTCAATAAACTAAAGATAGGAGATACTGATGAATGTAATTGTGGAATTGGTAAAATTACAGCTAAATACTTGCTGCAGGAGTGCCCAATATATGCATCTAAAGGTGCATGAAGAAATACTCTACCACACTTCATACCACAGGTATGCCGGTAACAAAAGCATCCCAGAGGCATGAAATAGAATATTGCTTGGCTAGCAAATCCATTACGTGGAAAGTCCATATCAAAAGCTCATTGTGTGGTCATTATCAAAGATGGAAAAAGCGTCCCATTGGCATGAAATTGAATATTGCTTGGATAGCAAATCCATTACGTGGAAAGTCCGAATCGAAAGCTCACTGTGTGGATGTTATCTGCAAACTGCATTCTTCTGGCTTCTGGAGGAACAGCCTTTGGTGAATGGAGGGCCCAATATATGGAAGTGAGGCTTAGCAGCCATGTGCAGGACGTGACGATTCCTTGGGTGAGCTCAGTACCAGAGCACTATGTGTCGGCTCTGGAATTATGGAAGCCTCCTTGGATGGTGGGGAATGCCCATGGTCTGACCCCGCCTTCCCTTGAGGGCTGACCGTTATGTCCTTGGCTGTTCTAAATGGGCCAGCTGGGATGGGGAAATAACACCACAACAGTGAGTATCAAACGTCTTACGAAACCCCCGGGAAGGTTAACCCGGTCAACAAATGCCTGCAGAAGTCGAATGTGTCAGCCTAACGGCGCAAGACCACAGCTCTGCTGTAAACAGGCACAACGCAATCACGTCCGGGGAAAAAAAAAACTCCGGATGAACACAGCAAAAGAAGAAACATCTAGCATATAGTCCAGACTTGGTGCCATCTAGCTTTCACTTGTATGGCCCTTGTAAGAACATTTTGGGGTAGGAGGTTTGCAGATGGCAAGAAGGTAATGGAGGCAGTACAAAATTATTTGTGGCCACACCCATAAACTTTTTCCTAGAAAGCATCGAGGCTAGTGGACCAAGTGTGTTGCCAGGCAGGGAGACTATGTTGTGAAACAATTATCATCATCATCATCATCATCATCATCATCATCATCATCATCATCATCATCATCATCAAGTGCCTTGCCAGCTGGTGTAGGCGTTCATAGCTCTCCACAGATCTCGGTTTTTGGTGTTCTGGATCAACTCTGCTGATGATATTATTCCATGCCACCGCCTCAGTCCATCCATCATCATTTCTCTTAGTCTGCCTCTGCCTCTCTTCCCCTTGTTATTTCCAGTTGTCACGATGTTCTCCAATGCTTCCCTTCTTATCACATGACCGAAGAAATCTGTCTCATTCTTATTGTTGAATATAGTGTGCTAGTTTTATTAGTTTCTTTCAGGCAGTCATTGTTAGTTACCCTGGCAGTTGAAAAATAAGACACAATTTCTGGTTCACATTGTTGTAATAAAGTTATTTGTAAAATTCCTGTTACTTAATGGATTCCCCCCTGTGTATACACACATAAACATCCACAAGTGATAACAGATTCAAACCACTGTTTACACCGGAAACTAAACTAGATGACATTAAGGGACATATAATAAGAAGAGGAAGGTTCATGGATATTAAAGACAGAAATAAACTTTCAGTCTAGTGACCAAACCAAATCTCTCACACACGACCTTGAACCTAGGCATGCACATAAACACACACACAAATAGATAGAGAGATATATTTGATAGCCTGGAGGCTAGCAAAGCCAAATGGATAAGAGCGGTTGTTCCTAAACATCTGGTGTCATTGCTGGAGCTATGTAGTGTGTGCTCTGTGTGACGTCTTCAGCAGGCTGCTATGTGTAAAGAAGACCAAGCCATACAGGGTAGAACACAGTGCAGTTAAGTAGCTCCTGTTGTCTTTAACTCCTGTTTTAATCTATTCACTGGTAGACTGAAGGCAGCTATATAATCTATCTTTGATCTTTGCCCGTAGACTATCTTTGATCTTTGCCTGTAGACTATTTTTGATCTATGCCTGTAGACTATCTTTGGTCTTTGCCCATAGACTACCTTTGGTCTTTGCCCATAAACTATCTTTGGTCTTTGCCTGTAGACTATCTTTAGTCTTTGCCTGTCGACTATCTTTGGTCTTTTTACCTGTAGACTATCTTTGGTCTTTGCCTGTAGACTATCTTTGGTCTTTTTACATGTAGACTATCTTTGATCTTTGCCTGTAGACTATCTTTGGTCTTTGCCCATAGACTACCTTTGGTCTTTGCCCATAAACTATCTTTGGTCTTTGTCTGTAGACTATCTTTGGTCTTTTTACCTGTAGACTATCTTTGATCTTTGCCTGTAGACTACCTTTGGTCTTTGCCCATAAACTATCTTTGGTCTTTGCCTGTAGACTATCTTTGATCTTTGCCTGTAGACTATCTTTGGTCTTTGCCCATAGACTATCTTTGGTCTTTGCCCATAAACTATCTTTGGTCTTTGCCTGTAGACTATCTTTGATCTTTGCCTGTAGACCATCTTTGGTCTTTGCCTGTAGACTATCTTTGATCTTTGCCTGTAGACTATTTTTAGTCTTTGCCTGTAGACTATCTTTGGTCTTTGCTTGTAGACTATCTTTGGTCTTTACCTGTGGACTATCTTTGGTCTTTGCTTGCCTTTAAGTGTTCTGGACAGTTTTGAGTTTCCTCTTTTCCACCAAGCGTGTTGCTCTGACCATCGAGATCCCTTGCTGTTGTATATAGTTAGTTAGTTAGTTAGTCGACAGATCATCCTCGTTGCACATCGAACCATTCAGTCCATAAGTGCTCGGATCCCCTCCTCAGCAAATCCCGCAGCGTGTAGCGGCTAACGACGCCAGTTCTGTGTTGGTTTATCAATCTTCTTTGGCTTCCTGCGTAGTGTTCTTGTTTGGCCACCCCTCTTTTAATTTGCTGCTCCTGCAGTCTGGCCATTGTTGTAGATTCACAGTCATCACTTGGTTCTCGCAAAAGTCTCACTTCTCGTAGAGCATTCAGAATGTCAGCCTGGTCCATGGCGCGTCCGCCCTCCACAGTAGCCTCACCTGCGAGCTTGTCAGCCCGCTCATTTCCTTGTACTCCCGCATGACCTGGCACGAAGATGAAACTAATCTTTGCCAGCCGAGACCGCTTCAGAGGCAGCAGCCATTCTCTTCGGATCGACCCCTCCTCTATCCTCTTGATCATGTTCATTGAGTCGCTAAGGAAACAAGCCCTAGTGAATGTCTGTGTCTCGAGCCATGTTATTGCTTTACTTACTGCCATGACTTCCATGGTCAGGCTACTTGTGGTTTCAGTGAAAGCACCAGAGTCCTCCTTCACAATTCTCCCTCCGGCCCGAGCTGTAAAGGCCCATGAGCTTCTCACATGTCGGACGACCGACCCATCTGTGTAGATGACCGCGTCACCGTCTAGCGAATTCTCGAAAATCAACGCTTGTACTTCAGCCTCAACAGCAGCCGGATTTTCTTGTCTGCATTTTCTATCTAGTTGGATGCAAACTGAAAAGGATGTGCAGAAGTCTGTTGGCACTTGCACCCACTCCTCGCCAGGTTCTAAGTCCTCAAGTGAACACACCTGTTGAAGAATGTCTTCGGCTTGACCCATCCACGACCGTCCTCTTTTTAACCTGCTGCCCTTCACCTTCCTAATTTCACTATGCAGTGGATGTTGTGTGTTTGCGTTAATTCTGAGGTAGGCGCGTGCCCTGCAAACTTGTATTCTCTCTTCAATGGTTGGAAAATCAAGAAGGTAGCGCATCGCCCTGCATGCTGTATCTCTTGTACATCCAAGAATAATGCGCATAGCTTCATTCTGTATCCTTTCCATCCTTTCTATCTGCTTATGGCTGAGAGTCAGGATTGCCATTGCATACTCCAAAACAGACATGAC
Organism: Cepaea nemoralis; assembly: GCA_014155875.1. Taxonomy (NCBI): domain Eukaryota; kingdom Metazoa; phylum Mollusca; class Gastropoda; order Stylommatophora; family Helicidae; genus Cepaea; species Cepaea nemoralis. The sequence continues at coordinate 414,568 of JACEFZ010009871.1, forward strand.
CAGCCCCTCGTACAGAAGACATAGATGGCGCTGCTCACAGTTTGCTGCCGCCATCACCCGCATCGCTGCCAAACCCCGCTTGGCCTTTGTTATCACCTGGTCTATGTGCACATTATAAGCAAGGCTTCGATCAAACCGTATCCCCAGGTAACTCATTGCCTGCGTTCTTTCCACCGTCTCTGAACACAGCATTACAGTTGGTGTTGGGTTGTTGACAATATGATTATTCAACGAGAACCAAGTCACTGTTGCCTTTGTTGGGTTGACCATTGCCCCAGCTTCATCACACCAAGTACTTATGCGATTGAGTTCGGTTTGTAGTTCCACAGCAACCTCCTCTCTATCCTTACCCTGACGATACACTAAAACATCATCGGCATACGACAATGTCCTGCCAGGTCCAGTGATCTGCTCACTGGTGATTCTCACTGTGTAGGCGTTGAACAGTACCGGAGATAATGGTGATCCCTGTGGTAGGCCAGGATATATTGTTGTTGGTTCCGAAGTCCAACTGCCACATCTAAAAACTACTTTCCGTTGGTAGAGGGCTGCAGCGATCCAACTAAGGAGGAATGGACTTACGTTTAGTTCAAGAAGCTGAAACATTAAAAAATCCTGTGGTACTCTGTTGTATGCGTCCTCAAGATCAATCGCTGCAGCAACGGTTTCAGTGCCTGAGTGGAAACCTTCATAGACATCATGGGCAAAGACTGCTGCATTGGTCCAGGTTTCTCTTTTTGGACGGTACCCACCCAGGGTAGGTGGGAAAACACCTTGCCTCTCTAGTTGGCTTGATATTTTCCTGGCAATTACCTTCTCCAGCAGCTTGCCTATTGTATTCTGCATGGTTATAATTCGATATCCCTGAATTTTTTTGTGGTCTTTGTCAGGCTTCGGCAAGGGAATCAGATAGCTGTGTAACCATTCCTCCTTGATGCTAGCACTCCCTATACTGTTGTTGTACATGTCTGCTAGTTTCTCTAGCTCATTGTCGGTACACCTATTTATGTCTTTGTATCTTATGCCATCAGGACCTGGAGCACTGTTATTTGATCGTCGAAGCACAGCCTTGATTTCTTTCACTGTCACTGTGTCTTCCTCTGAAGTGTTCTGGGCCTTGCATCTGTCTGAGGTGACCTCCTTGGCCAGATTTCGGCCTCCCATGTCTGTCTGGTTGCCCTGCTCAAGGTAGCGTTCAAAGAGGGCTTTGCCCTTGTCCTCGTCAGTCCTCTGCCAGGTGAGGTCAGCACCTTGGAAGTCTGAAATGCTCTTATTCTTGACTACACCACTCATGCTTTTATGTAGTCGCCAGAACAATTTCAGTGACTTGTCTGTGCTTACTCTTTGACACACCTCTGCCCATTTTTCGCTTTTAACCACCTTGACCAGTTTTTTGAAATAGCTTACTTTTGTGTGCATCTCTCTTTCTAAGTGCAAGCAGGGACTAGGATGACCAGCTCTGTTCTTCTTGGCATTTTGCCATCTCCTTACAGCACTACGCTTATCCACCCAAGCCTTCTCCACCTCGAAACTCCACCACGGTGGCTGCTCCCAGCTTTTTTTCCTGCCCTGAAACGTTCTGCGCTTGTCACGTCTTATTTTACTCACCACATCTTGCCCTGTAGTGTCATACTGGAACGTCTTTACCTTTAGCTTGTGCTGCCTGGTTCTGCCTTTCTCCACCAATATGCTGCAAGGGTGGTGGTCGCTGCCATGGTGTCCTAGGACACCCCATCTACACACTGTAGTGAGTGAAGGTGAAACTAGCGCCAGATCAATAGCACTGTCCTCATCGCCTGGACGGCTTGCTGTCCTGGTGACACAGCCACTGTTGATACAAACCAGGTCGATGGTTTCCAGTGCAGTCTCTAGCTCCTCCCCTTGTGTATTGGAGGAAGTGTTTCCCCATGATCTGCCTTTAGCGTTGAAGTCACCACAGAAAATAACATTTCTCTCGTGGCCTAATATGCCACTTAAGCACTGCCACTTCTGGGCGTCCATACTCGCATTGCGGGCATAAACATTAACCAACACGAATGGTATACTGGAATGAACTCTCAACGCCTGTATTTGTATATCGTCACTGTCCCAACTGGACATGTCTAGCTCTGACGCCACCATGCTGTCGCGAACGAGAATCGCCGTTCCCAGATGTCGTCTGTTGTAGAAACATTTGAAGCCGGCAATTCGGAGTAGCTGATCGCCCAGTCTCGTCTCCTGGAGTGCTACAATGTCGTTCCTGTAAACTAGGGTTTCTAAAATAGAGCCCCGTTGTTTTACACTGGCACAGTTCCAATATAGAATACGGATGTTCCTGAGTCCTAGACGGTGACACTTGAGTCTAAAGCGTCTCAAACCACCGCGCTTACCTTGTTTCTTTGTCCCTGCGCGGCTACCACGCCGCTTCGTTATGTTGACTGCTGACCGCTCCGAAAAAACACGTTCTTCCGCCATGTTGAAAAAACGTAAACACAGACTGCGGAGAACCACACACGCTGCTGAAAATTCACTCAAGGATGGCTTCGCTCGATGCACGAACTTCGTAGCACCCGCGCAGATCTTGAGTAGAAACTCCTGGTTTTACATCCTGGCACACCAATTACGTGCAAGAGATGAATAAATCCATCCCCTACGCGAAAAAGTTAGCGAACACAAAACAACACGACCGTCCGTCGCCATCTTGAAACCGGAAGTCTTGCTGTTGTATATGAATCTCTCTAATGTTATCAGTTTATTTAATCCTCCTTGTACTTTAAAACTAGATATTTGACTTGTGCTAATATTAAAGTGATAAAAGTATGTGGGACGTCTTGTACTTGGTACCCAATAGGTTATATGTACCTCTCTTTTGTATTGGGAAAGTGATTCTATTCAGCCTTAGTGTGGTTTGCTGAGGTCACTAGACCAGGACCAGATTTTATACTGACCCAGACTTATGGGCTTGGGGCTGGGAGTGAGAAAACAGCATCACAGTCTCTGTGAAGCTGGTAGATCCATACCGGATTGGATAGAAAGTGATAGATAGAAACTCTTTTCAGGGCTTAGATGACCTCAGCGTTAATACACAGAAAACAGCATGTGGTTTTGAATCTGAAAATGTACAGTTTTGTACACTTGACTAAAACTATATAAAGTTCATACAAGAGATCAAAAGGTGAGCGACTTAACTGTTACCCTTACTCAGGTATCCACACGTAAGTGCAGAAGTCAAGCGTAAGTCATAATTAACATATTTCAACCAACACTCTGCTACCAGTGCCAAATATGGTCACTGTTTAAAAGGCAAAAGCATAAGCTCGTTATGTGTGGAATGGAATACATGAAAAGGTTTAGAAGCAGATGCATTTTATTAAATTAATGGTATGTTACAGAAACTCAACTCAGTTCAGGTGACACATGTGACTCAAAATAGAGAACAACAACAACAACAACTGATTAACAGCAGATGTGGACCAAAAGCCATAATATGGGGACAGTTAATATATCGATAAAAATTTTAGCAAAGTGTATGAGATCACTTCAGATTGTTCCCAAAATAGATGACTCCTATTGCAATGGTTGATTCTGTCCGGAAATTATAGTTATATAAGATGGTAGTGACTTTGATGAAACACATTAGCTGATGCAAGGTTCTCATTTACTCACTAACAAGGTGACAGAAGTATGTGTTGTGCACATAGTATCATCAGAGTTGGAAATATCCTTGATTAAACAACTTAATTTTCTTCTGCGTGAGAAGTCATCTTCAGAACTAGGTACAAAAAGTATAAGGTGCAACTGCAATAATGAAAGAGCACAGTTGTTTTTAAGAATGCAGATGTTTCCATGAAAGCTGTATTAGTGTCGATCATGATCTACATAGACGACCGCCACACATCACTCCCAACTGGTGGAGGAGTACCAAACAACTTATCATAGACTGCCTTGAACATCCTCCATATTCTTCCACACTGGCAACTCCTGACTTTTTTCTTGCTCCCTTGCCACAAATCAGCACTGACCTTGCAGAAATTCAAGAATGCAGAGAACAGTATCACCAGTCTGACAATGCAGATGAGAGAGTTTTCAAAGAATGGGTTACAAGAGGTTTCTGACATCTGATTCAGTTCAAAACAATGTTTTCCCGTAGTGAATTTGAATAACAAGACACAAACAATAGATTGCATGATTCCCCGGGAAGGTTAACCTGGTCAACAAATGCCTGCAGAAGTCGGATGTGTCGGCCTAACGGCGCAAGAACGCAGCTCTGCTGTAAACAAGAACAACGCAATCACGTCCGAAAAAAAAACTCCGGATGAACGAAGAAGAAGAAGAAGAAGATTGCATGATTTATTGCCTGGAATATTTCACTGCATCTCGTCAGATACATACTGCAGAAATCACACAACATAATTCAAGCTGAAATATAGACATAGTCGCACAGTAATTTCAATTCTCTACCACAGTAATTTTAAACTGACTGTCATGTCTTTCTGTTTCTGATTTATATAATTACTTTATTTTATGTTGTGTGATTTCTGCAGTATGTACCTGATGAGATTCAGCGAAATATGCCAGGCAATAAATCGGGCAATCTATTGTGTGTGTGTCTTCGTTATTCAAAATCTGATATAGTTGTTAACAAAAGTATGTAGTTTCTGAAGGAGCTTTTTGGAAAGAAATGTAATTTAAAATGTTTGTTTTGTTGCTGAAACTTTACAGTATACAAATCCAGAGAAGCTGCCTCATATGTATACATTTTACTTTCAATTCATTGTGGTGTATAGGTCAGATTTTCCAGTGTATATGACTGAAGAAGTGATAGAACTTTCTTATATAACAACATATAGAACAATATTTATCATTGCCATAAAAGCACGAGGGTCTTATCATTGCCATAAGAGTATGAGGTTTTTATCGTTGCCATAAAAGTATGAGGGTAAGTCAGTAAGTCATAAAATACATAAAACTATATAAGATGTGAAATTAAAACCACATATTATTGTATTCTCATGTCCTTATTTCTGAAGATATTCTGTCTCTAATTACCTTCAATGGAATCTGTGTAGATGCCAAAGTTAGACATATTGACCTCTCAGATATGTACATAATTATATGTGATAAACACAACTTAAAAGAGGAATACAGAAGAAGAAAAGGCTGTATTTCCATTGCAATCTTGTATTTGTTTGTTTTGACACTTGATAAAATTGTTTCTTGCATTTTATAATTACAGCAGCCACCATTGCCATCGACAAACTCAGCCTCTATAACTTCCAATGTTCCACCAGCAAACTTGCAGTCAGTGCAGCCTGTGAATCAACAGGCACAATTATGGGTGGAACATACTACACCTACAGGCCAGGTAAGTACTTAATTTCAAGTAGGGCTACCATAAAGAAGACAAACACTTGTTGCATGTTAGCATAGCAGCTATCTTAAATGTATGTTTTGTTTAAAAATGTACATGCCATATAACATATTTGGGATATCTGAGCAGCTGAGCTTCGAACGCCTGGTACCCAGCTCACGAACCGCGTTTGCAAGCCTTTAGCCACGGAGCTAATGTTTAAAAGTTTGCTAATGTTAAAGTTTAAAGCAAATGAACAAAAAAAAATTATGAACGCAGCAGCAGCAGAAGAAGAAACCAAAAATGACCACACTTATACAAAAATTTAAAACTCCTGAAGGAAAGCTGTGAGATGGAATCCTAGCGGATGCTATTAAACTAGTATGAACACTGAAACTAAATTATGCTCACATTATGTAGTTGAGCCTGGGAACTAGAAGACATAAGAGCAAACTGGATAGGGCGCTATCTGTTGAAGCTACCAAAGAAAGAGGATTACCACTTTAGACAGACCAGAAGTAATCATTATTATGTGTCTCAGAACCGGACAGTCCACTACACAAACACATAATATAAAATATAGATATATATAAAATGAATATAAAATTTACGATTGACAAATCAGCCATGTACACATGTGGAATGGTGCTGCAAACTGCAAGACTGTCCTAAAAATATATCTAGGCAAATATTATGACCTGAGAAGCAGCAGTGGAAGATAAAAACTATGTTTAAAAAAATGATTGAATGTTTCCAGCAGCTTTATGAATGTTGTTTTGTGTAGTTGCTGAGAGATAATTTTTAAGGAAATTTGTAACGGTTGTTTTAAATTTCGACAAATACAAAATGCCTTTGGGAACTTTTTGAAGCTGTTTCATATTTTCTTCCTATTTGACAATCTATGCCAGTGCCAGTTATATATCTTCTGTTTAGTGAGAGTAAATTATATGCGTCAGTTATTTCATATATAAATACATATATATAGTTTTTTAATATTACATAGTTACTATGGTTTGAGAAGCCATGGTAGTGTCTAGTGGTTCCTTGAGGCAAGAATATTTTATGGATTTCTTAGCTTCAGACTCAACTCAGCCTCTTGAAAATTTATGTCAAAAAATGTTCACAACAGTTGAAAAGTGTGATTCTGTTTACACCTGCCAAGTGACGGTTTGTCTAAAAAAAATATAGCCCTAGAACCATGACCTCAGCATGCACCATGACAAATGTTTTTTATCTTTTGATCTTTTAATCATTTAACATTTTGCTTTCCTTTTAAAGGTGTATTATTACAATCCGAAAACTCATGTATCTTCCTGGACAAGCCCTCAGGGTAAACACCGCATTGTTAAGCAAGCTGAATGGGAAACTGTTCAGAATTTTTTATCTCAAGCTATCATTGAGACAGGTAATGTATATTAAATACCTAAATCATGCCATAGAGGATTTTATGTTTCCTACCTGAATTTTATCTTTCTGGTTTTAGTTTTGTTTTGTACCTTGTTTTCTGGATTGTCCGTGGCTAAATGGTCAATCTACCTGCCTCATGCTCTGAAGGTTGGGGGTTCATTTATGGACTATCATTTTGGTTTATGAGTGCAATTCTTTCAAAGGTCCTTGGAGGTGGCTGCTAGGGCTACAGAGTTTGTGCGCTGCATACAGCAGGGTTGTGTATGGCATTTCTGATGTCTACATCTAGAGCAGTTTAAGTGGGTTATTTTCAACCACCTCTCCTTACAGCCCTCTTTGCACCAAGTGATTATCATCTATTCGTCAAGATGAAGGTCTGGCTGGCTATGACACTGCCGAGGAGCTCATGGATGGAGTCAACAACTGGCTAAGTACCCTAGCGGTGCCATTCCTTGACGAGTGATTACAAAAACTCATGCCACTGTATGGCAAGTGCCTGAATTTAGGTGATGATTGTATGGAAAAGTAATGCAGTGACGTATGTAACTTTTGTGTGTATTTAGATGTTATTGTTAATTTGTTTACATGTTTATCAGCCAATGGGATGTTGATTTTGGAATAGCCCTCGTAAATATGCAGACACATGTGTACATGCATACATGTCTAAACTCGAGTAAGACCACAGTCTACTCTCGTAAAGGAAAGGTGCGAACATGGAGGCAACCAGTCAGGAGGCACACCACAAAATTCAGGATACCACGCTATCATGACATGAAATATGTTGATTACTGCAAAATTTTATGGTGTTTGCCCTGTGTGGATCCCCAGTTAGGTGCAGTGCCAGGCCCTATGCGTCTAAAGCAGTGTTTCCCAACGTGGGGCCCACGCCCCACAGGGGGGCAATTCGACTGTTAAGGGGGGCAATTCGAAAATGGAAGAAATCGGCTGAATATAACAAAACGGGGAGACTTGAGGCTGAAGTTAACTAAATTGGAACCTGACATAAGATCTCTTTGCAGCAAGCATCAAGCGCAAGGATCTCACTAAATTTAAATAATAAATAATTACTAATAATTAAAATAATATAGAAAAATCTTTCATTAAAATTATTTTGTACTTGAATTTCAGTTCTCCATTATATGTTTTGAAAATTTACTTACTGTGTTTGCTCAATAATTACCTAGTGATTTCTTCCTAAAACCTATCATTCAAGTTTCTTTAGTGAACATTTCAATTTTTGAATATTAAAAATAATGTATATGTTGAGGGGGGCGGGGGAGGGGGGCAATATGAATTTTAGAAAGGCTTAAGTGGGGCATGGCACAAAAAAGGTTGGGAAACACTGGTCTAAAGGGTCTACCCAGAACAACAGGAGGTCCTTCTCAGATGCCAGAGGACCTGAGAATAGAGCATTTGGCCATACCAAACAAAGACTGAAAATAATGCACAAAAATGTGCAGGGAGTCAGCAACATAAAAATAGAGCTAGAAAACATCTTGAATCAAGAACAAATAAGTCCATGTTGCTTGCAAGAAACTCACCGCAATGAAAACATAGCCTTCAACATCAGAGACTACCAGTGTTACCGATCTGACAGAAAGGACAGGCGGAAGGGTTGGATACTGACCTTTGTAAAAATAACATAGCTGCTTCCCAAACTGAAGTTTACATGGAAGGGACTGAGTATCAGACACTTAAACTTGAGACAGACAATACAGACCTACATCTGATCAACTACTACTGTCCAAGTGACTGCACACAGGCATTGGACACACTACCATTACAAGAAAAAAAATGATTGTGTGTGGCGATTTCAACAGCCACTTGCAGAGCTGGGGAATGATCACATGGACCAGAGAGGAGAGACTGGAAGACTGGCAGGATGAGAATAGATTCATCTTGATTAACAAGCCGTCTGACCAACATACTTTCTACTCAAGATCATGACACACTACAGCTACACCTGACCTGGCTTTTCACTCACCAGACCTTGAGTGGGAAATCATATAAATTGTTGGGAAACAACTTAGAGGTAGTGACCATTGGCTAGTCTTTCTAACTGTAGAAAATAAGCTTGTAATAGAAAGCATGTGGAATTACAAGAAAGTGGACTAGGAAATGTACAGACATCACACCAGCATACTGGTTAGAAATCTGAACACTGAGAAAGATATAAAGTTGTTGAAGAGTTTGGGAAATGCATACTACAGGCAGCACGAGAAACAGTACCAAGAGGAGTCGTAAATATTATAAACCCTACTGGAGTAGTAAACTGGAACAGTTGCATAATGATGTGGAAGTGTGTAGAAAGCAAGCAGAGCCAAACCCAGCCAAGAGCACTACAATATATACCAGCACGCAAAAGCCAAATTTCAAAGGGCCAAGCTGCAGGCTAGACGGAAAAGCTGGCAAGAAAAAACAGTCACTGAACTGTGAAAGAGACACAAGAAAGTCGTGGAAGCTAGTAAAACAACTTAATGATGAGGGCACAGGGAGAAACTCAGATTGATTTACATAGAAACAGAAACATCTTAACAGGAAAGCAAGCAGCTGACCATTTTGCGGAAATAGGTGAATTTCCATAACCTTGTTATATTTCACAAGTTTGGTTTCTTTCATGAAAATTACAGACTTTAAAAACTTATCTGGGCTTCCAGGTTGACCCATAAAACAGATACATATCACTTGAAATGTGTCTATAACTGCAATGTCGTCTCTTGTATAAACTTCACTGCCTTTTTTTTTGAGTTCACTCAGTAGACCTTAGAGTTTATCTTCCATTGTTGTTTCTCCAGGCCAAAAGGTTTGCCTATATATGTCATATTTTGGGCAGTCTTGGAGTATGTGGTCTGCTGTCTCGACGCCAATACACGTGTGCACATGGCTGATTGGCCAATCTTGATTTTTGTATACATGTGGCTGCATAATCTATTGTGTCCTGTTCTGAGGCGCAGTATAATGATTTGTTCTGGTCGGTCCACAAGGTGGTAGTCATCTTGAGCAGGTTTTGGTGGATTTCTGATGGATTTGATCATTCTTTTCTTTTGGTGGTATGTAACGAGTACATCAGGTTGTTTTTCTATTGCTCCTTCCTTAGCCAATCGATCAGCTCTTTTGTTTCCGAGTACTTCACACTGAGATGTTTGTACATTGCCCAGTCCGCTTTCTTGTAATTCCACCTCGAGAGGGTGCTGCTTTCACTTACTAATTCTACCTCTGAAGTCTGAGTGGGTTCGCCTGAAGGTGAGAGACGCTGTTAATCGGGAAAGCTAATCCACACACATAATTCAGCCCAGCACTACTAGAAGTGTGTGTGTGGACTGCGCTTGAGTTCAAAACAAGTGAGTGTCATTTATTTACTTACTAATTCACATATAAAATAGAAATTTTTTCCAGTCCTTTATTTTCCATCAAAATTATCCGTCTGCTTTAGTCCTCTAATTCATGTATAAATAGCTATCGTATCCAGTCCTTTAATTATCATATATCAAATTGGTCCTTGCTTCAGACTCCCATATCAATTTGGTCTTTGCTTCAGACTCCTATATCAATTTGGTCCTTGCTTCAGACTCCCATATCAATTTGGTCCTTGCTTCAGACTCCCATATCAATTTGGTCCTTACTTCAGACTCCCATATCAATTTGGTCCTTGCTTCAGACTCCCATATCAATTTGGTCCTTGCTTCAGACTCCCATATCAGTTTAGTCCTTTCTTCAGACTTCCATACAATTTTCATTGTAAAATAAATAGTACAACTAAAGGACCCTTTTACACGCCTTAAGACACATTGGATATTTGGTGCTGGACCCATATATTTTTTATAGACCAATCTGCATTTGTGGATGATGTGGTCAGTATCATGGAAAGAAACCAAATTTGTGAAATATAATAAGGTGGTGGAGATTCACTTATTTCCGCTTCTTAAATTTGTGAAATATAATAAGGTTGTGGAGATTCACTTGTTTTATTTTCTTTTATTTGAAAGGAATACCTGCATTTGGTGCTCTTGGCTCATCATCATCATCATCTTGTGCGCCGTCAACTGGCGTAGATGATCTTGCATCTTCACAGATCCCAGTGTGTGAAAAATCTCAACCAGTGAAGGTGCGTTTTATTTCTGATCATTGATTTCAACCAAATTTATTGTTTACTATAAACACTTTAGATCTTGCGTGTCCTTTGCAGGATGTTGCTATAAACCCCAGGTTCATTTTCTAGGCAACTGCACATTCAGTAGTTTGCTATTGCTTTCTGAATATTTAAGTCCAGCTTAATGCTGGTGTATGGATTGAACAGCCTACCTCGTCATCATCGCACTGGAAGATAATTGAAAGTGCACTTATCCTTTCAACCTAACACTATCTTCTTCTTCAGCATTCCGAGCCATTGAGGTTCTTTGCTGCAGATACAAGCCGTCTCCATTCGTCTTTCTGGTTGACCTTCTCTTGCCAATCGCTGATTCCAAGTGCTTGTAGGTCTGTATATATATTATCTCTCCACTGTCTTCTTGGTCTACCTCGGGGTCTACGGTCATTTATTTCCTGAGTGTAAGCGAGTTTTGGTTCCCTATTATTTTCCATTCTTTCTATATGCCCCAGCCATTGCAGTCTTTTAGCCTTCATGATACCAGTGATTAGCGGGGACTTAAACAGATCATAAATGTCTTGTTGCTTCTTCTTTTCCACTCTCCACTTTGTGTATTCCTAATGGGCCCAAAGATGCATCTTAAGACTTTGTTCTCAAAGGTTTGTAACAAGACTTCGTCTCCTTTAGTTGTACTCCAGGTTTCAGAGCCATACAGCACAACTGGTCTAATCAGTGTTTTGTATATTGTGATCTTGGTGTTACGAGATAGCGCCTTTGATTTTAGCAGATGTTGTAGTGCATAGTATATCTTATTTCCAGAGTTGATTCTAGCTTGTATTTCTTCCCTTATTATGTTGGAGCAGTTGAAGATTGTACCCAGGTATTTGTATGTTTCTGTTCTTTTAATGGTCATATTATCTATTTGTATGTGGCCAGAGTTTTTAGCCGTTCCTTCTCGTGAAATTACCATATATTCTGTCTTATCTTCATTGATAACCAGCCCCATTTGCTGAGCTTTTTCCTTTGAGTCAATATTTCCAATGTCTTTTGTTCATTTTCCCCTATAATATCTATATCATCTGAATAACCAAGCATTCTGGATGTTCCTCCAATAGCACATTCCTTCTTTACCTCCCTTACAACTTTCTCTAGAGCCAGATTGAAAAGGAGTGGCGATAGTGCATCGCCCTGTTTCAAGCCAGATGTTATTTGGAAATGGTCTGATTTCCTGCCTGTGTATGTTACTATATTATAAGTATCTTCCATACATAGTCTGGTCATGTTGATTAACTTCCTTGGTATTCCAAATTCCTGCATAGCATCCCATAGACTATTCCTATGGACACTATCATAAGCCTTTTAAAAATCCACAGCTCCCAGGTATGCTCCCGCTGCACCCTTGGGGACGCACGGTCGAGCTCTGTTCAAAATTGCTGGTCGTAGAGTTTGCATGGCTCAGTGGCCAATGGGGTTACTTCTGTTAGGGCTTCTCTCGATTTCGCGTAACGGGGAAGAAGTTTGTTTTCAGAAACCATTTGAATTTATGTCGTTGCATTGGAGGCATTACATGTGGTAGTCTGCCTTTCTTTTTTTTAAAACAAAAAACAAAAACACCTAACACTATCATATCAAAATATTAACAAAGCATTTTACTGTCTGAAATATGAATGTTGTTTGTTACGTCTGTTTTGGTTTTTATTGTCTACTTAGTTTGTTCCTTTTATTGACATTAATTTGTTCTTAAATTATGATGTTTTGACACTAGTTTTCATACATTTAATTCATCTCATCTCATCATGTTCCTCTTGTACCTTGCGGTGTCGAGGTGAAGTATAAACAGCGGGAGAGTGCCCACTTATGGGCTTCATGTATTGATATTCCCATGGACTCTGTTATTTCCTGCGTCCATTGTTTACGTGGTCGACCTCTTCTTCTGTTTCCCTCTGGTCTGTACATCATTGCTTGTTGTGGTATACTGTTAGTTGGTAACCTACTTGCATGGCCAAACCATTTGACTTGCTGCCTTCTAATAAAATTTAGTGCAGCTATAACCCCCACGTTAGTCCTGATTGCTTCATTTCTGATCTTATCTCTTCTTGATACATTGAGTATTCTTCTCTGGAATCTCATTTCTGTTGTTGTGATTCTTTTTTTCTCTTTTTCTGTCATTGTACAGGTTTGGCATTAGTAACATAGAGTTGGTAGGAAGATTGTGTTGTAAAGTGCTTTCTTAGTAGTTATTGATAAATGTTTGTTCTTTAGTATTGGTGCCATTTGTCCAATGAGTTGGTTTGCCTTATTGCGTCTGTTTTCGATCTCGTCTTCTGATTTGCCATTTCTTCTTCTTCTTCTTCGTTCATCCGGAGTTTTTTTTCGGATGTGACTGCGTTGTGCCTGTTTACAGCAGAGCTGCGTTCTTGCGCCGTTAGGCCGACACATCCGACTTCTGCGGGCATTTGTTGACCGGGTTAACCTTCCCGGTGATTTGCCATTTGATGATATTATACTTCCTAGGTACTTGAAACTCTTTACTTGTTTCAAGGGATGTTCGTTTAAGTGAATCCTTGTTGCTTTTTCTTCTTTAGTTATAGTCAATACCTCTGTTTTACTTGTGCTAATTTTCATGTTATGTTCCCTACACATTTCATTGACTGTATTTAATTGTCAGTTTTAAAAATCAAGAATTGGTGGTAACAATGGGGCAAGATGATATAATTAATAGATGGACAGAATATTTAGAAGAAATGTATGATGATAGGAGACTGGATATAAATATTCAAGACAATGGCGAATGTCCACATATACTTGTGGTGGAAGTTGAAGATGTACAACACCACATGAAGAAAAAAGCACTTGATCCAGACATTATGTTGGAGGAAATTGAGGCTTAGGAGATTTTGGATTGAAAATATTGACAAAATGTCTAAATGACATGTATAGTAGTGGGTAAATCCCTAGTGACCCATTAAAATCCATCTGTATAGCTCTGCCAAAGAAACCAGGCGCTTCAGAATGTAAAGATCATCGCACAATAAGTCTTATGAGTCATATGACAAAGCTGTTACTGAGAATAATTATGAGAAGAATTAGAAACCGGATTAAATCATAAATTGGTGATGAAAAATGTGGATTTGTAGAGAGAAAGAGCACACACATTGCCACATATATTATCAGAACACTATTAGAAAGAGCTTTAGAAGTAAATACAAATCTGCACTTATGCTTCGTAGACTACACACAAGTGTTTGACAATGTGAAACATGAGATAATCAAACTACTAAAACAACTAAACATTGGCAGCAAAGATCTGTGAATAATGAAGAACATATTGACAGCAAACAGCAGCCATAAGAATCAACAACCTTTTCTGTGTATAAAGAAGGGCATCTGACAAGGATGAGTAATCTCTCATTATTTGTTCTCATTGTATGCGAACATATAATGAGATCTACAGAAAATATGCAGGGATCTTGGTTGGTGGACATAATATAAATAAAACTTACATTATGCTGATGACAGCATCTTAAAATATATCTATATATATAAAAGGCAATGTGTATCCTTTGTATTTGATGCGTTCGATAACGGTCCATCCGATTGAGATGAAATTTTCTACACGTCTTCTTTTCATTCCTGTGCAACCGGCTGTCATAATTTTTTAGTGTAACATCTTCTACTTACTTACAAAAATGTAATATTTCATTTTTCATTATCATTTCCATAAAGCAAGGGGACTTAACATAAGAAAAGTTATTTCAAGGGGCATAACTTTTAATAACATTGCTATATACTTGATAGTCATATTGTTGCATCGTTTTCAAAGACTTATAAACTCTTTGTCTATAGTTATTTACAGGCATATGAGTTATAATAAATAATGATATAATCTTTAAGGCATTTTCATAGTTTTCATACAAATAATGTATAACATTGTAACTCATCTTTTTATGTTTAAAGAAGTTATCTACAGTCGTGTAGGTGATTAAAAACAGTTTTCATTAAAAATAATGGATGGTGTGTGGAAGGACATTCTTAAGGTACTTTTTTTTGGTTATATGAATTTAATGAGACGCTTCCCGCTAGGACCGCGCCGGGTCAGATAGATAGACAGACAGACAAACAGATAGTTGGGAACGGGAGCTTATATGACTACTTATATGAATTAAAAGAGATGCTCCCACCAGCGGCTGGGCGAAGCTGGGCCGGGTCAGACAGACAGACAGATAGTCGGGAACGGGAGCTTATATGACTACTTATATGAATTAAATGAGATGCTCCCACCAGAGGCTGGGCGAAGCCGGGCCGGGTCAGACAGACAGACAGACAAACAAGCAGACGACAGATAGATAGATAGATCAATCGATCCCCGCCAGGGCCTGGGCGAAGCCGGGCCGGGTCAGCTAGTAGTATATATAGGAAGTATGATCACCGAAGATGGCAGAATAGACCAAGCAATCACAATCAGATGTTAAAAAGCAGGTATGCTTGTATAGCGACTGACACTAATACTGATAATCCAAATTTACCCATGTCCACTAAACGACAGATAATAAATATCATATTCATACCAACAATATGAAACTTGGACAAAATCAAAATCACACACACGCAAAAATCAACACCTGCGAGTTGAGAATTCAGAGATGTATTATTTATGTGTATATTTAGTGGACCAGGAAATTTAGAGACACACTATCTGTTGGTTTTCCTAGTTTTCTATGATGTCAAACTATTGTAAATCTATCAAGAGAGATTCACAAAAAAACAAATGTGGCTCATATATATTCATTAAAAAAACCTTGAGCATTTGTCTTCTATGGACTTGTGATGTGATAATGCCTTCACATCAGAAGGCTGTACTATATCAATAACAACAATGTCAAATGAGATGGAAACTAATTGTGCAGAATGTGTAAGCCTTTATTTTCCCCTCTGTAATAAATAATGAACAAACAAAAGAATAAAGATTGTTTTTCTACCAGCTTCTACCAGAATTGATAGAATACAGAAACTCTGAGGGTATAACCTACCTCCACAACACCGCTACAAATAAGCCCTTTTGGAACCAGCCAGACTCTAAAGGTAATGATGCATGTGTAATGTGTGTGTGCGTGCGTGCATGCTATTTTCGATTTATGAAGCATCTGATGTAAATGCATAAATGTCGGTGTTTATTCATAACTGGATTATCGCAAAATTCTCTCTTCTTCTGTGGTTGCTTATTATATTTTAATAATAAAATAGTGTCATGAATCTTACAACTAGGCTATATCTGTGAATTTTAGCCTAAAGTATCAGGTTTCAGAAAGCACTTTTGAAGTTCCTTTTTCTTTTAAAAAGCCTTTTGCTGTCTTCAGTCTACTTGTAAGGCAACAGACAATTGGAAATAATGTGTGCTTCTTGTAAATTAATGGTTTACAATCTTCACCTACCATTCTGGTGCATAGACCACTCACTTCCTGTTCTCTTGGCAGTGTAGACACATGACTTTGAACTAGACTTATGCTACTAGGGGCTGTCTTCTGCTCATAGCTTGTGATTTTGAACACAGTGTGTCTACCTTTAACTACATTTCTGGTTATGTCAACCTTTTTAATCACTGTCGTATTGGCATAACTTTTAATTTGCGGATGTGAAGAATACGAATTACTATACTGCTGCTCTTCCCCATCCTCCTCTGACTCAATCAGTGTGCCACAGTGGATGCGTTAATAGTCAAGTCCCTCCATTACCCCCTATCTTCACCTGTAGATGTAGGTGACAACGCCATAGTCTGCTTGTTCCTTAATATCATCAGTCCAGGATTTCCTTTGTCTGCCTCTTCTCCTATTGCCTGCATACTAAATCTTAGAGATTCGTCGTCGACAAAGAATCATGGCAAGTAATCTGGCTAAACTAGACCACTTGCAAGACTGTTTGGGCAACTTCATGTCCTGTTAGGTTATTCAGTCTATTGACTGGTATGGAGTTTCTGTGTATATCACTTCTCTGTTCCAGAATTGTTTACTTCCTTGAAAACTTATTCTTTGGAAGATAATTTGGTGGTTTCACCTTGACTACCATACCCACATGGGGGTTCATACCTTTGCCTTTGTCTGCAATTTCTGGCTATTAGGACAAGTGAGAGCTGCTCTCTGCTCACTTGCGATGTTGTTCACTTCTGCTGGTGGATACCCGGTCTCCTGAACTGCATTTACTGAACTTTTGTGTACTTCCAATGCTATCAGTTTTTTTTTTCTTTCATCAAATTGAGGCTAAGATTACATTTTTCTTACCCTCCATTGCTTTGAAGGATTTAAAAATGATCAACTTTGTATTCTGAATTTTGTCTTTCTTATCTTGTGTTATGTTGTCTACCTAAATTTTATGGCTGTTAGCTATAATATCGAGGAACGGCTGGCCAAGTGGCTTAGAACGCCGGGTTCTCCTTTGGGAGACCTGGGTTCAAATCATCAGTAAGGTGTGGATTTTTTTATGTCGGAGGCAAAAGGAATTCCTAACCTGCACAGTTCGTGGCAACTGCACTAGCCAGGCGGTCTTAATTCCTCAGACTCAAGCCCCCCCCCCCCCCCCCCCCCCCCACCTTACTCTGCAAGGTATATAGACAGTAGATGACAGTTTGACAGACAGCCATAACATCCTCTAGGTAGCTGGATGTGTATGCATTTAATTGAACTGCAGCACCCCCGCCAGACATGCAGTCCTTGGAAAGTGGATTCTGGGAATAGTCAGCTAGCATGAATATATATTATGTTCAAGAGTTTGTGTGCCTAATCTACATATGTATAGTGTTTAAGCAGACATATGAAGCCTGACTGGCACCTTACCGTCTTCACAGATAACAGTTTGTAAAATATAGTTATACCTTTCCATAACACAAAGCCTGGTCTGAATTTAGAGACCATGTGTTGCCCATGCAGCACGATCCCTCTCTCAGCCTGTTTAGTTTACTCCAGAGGAAAGGTAACACCAATATGTCTGGAACAAGGCAAACTGCAGAAGCTGCTGGATTAGCAAAGCAGTGATCTAACTGTCCACCTGTCGGAGCTTCCATCCTAGACCAGTTGTCGACCAAGGCATAGGGCCTGGTCTGCCTTGTCAATACATTTAGTCTTTAGGTTGCATTTCCTCGCACTAGGGACTTTCAGAAAATAGAAAGACTAATCACTGCCAAAATCAGTCACTTTTTCACATATAGATAGCTAATTTTTGCTCACTGTTGTCAGAAAACTCGGATTCATCTGATGGTGAGATCGTAAAAGACCATTTTTGGTTGCTCAGTATAACTTTGACCATCATAATGCATACAAGTGAATCAAATAAGAATGATATAACTGGTTCTATTCATCTGCAGTAAAGTGTGAGCACATGATTTAATGATCCATTAGGATGTATGACTGTCATAACATGATACTTTGAGACTATGTCTGGTTGCAGATGGGGGGGGGGGGGGGGGGGGGGGAATATTCTTTGGGAATGGCAGGAAGTGTGCATACACCAGGGGAAAAGGGTCCATTAACTTCAGCCATGTCATAGAATTATTGTTATCCTAAAATTCTGATATACTATCCAATTCTATTTTTAGTGCTACTCATGTTTACAGCATGTGGAAACAATAGCGTTATAAAATTGCAGTTGCCGTATTTTTGTTTTCCTGAAGATGGACATAGCTGTGTTGATTTTGGGAAGATAAAGGCACACACAATCAATATTTGTGCTTTATTGTCTACACAAAGACACTTGATAAGGTTAAGAGTTTTGAAAATATTTCTGTGAAAGCTTCTGCTGATAATGAAACATAATATTCTAGTGGTTAAAGTTTTGTGTTTCAGATGTTCAAGATCATAATGTATATTGTTCTGTGAAACAAACTTATACATAGGAAACAAAACCTAAGACTACTGTTTCAAATTGTCATATTTTATTACAGCTAATTAGAATGGCTATCTAATGAACTGCTTTGGTTACATTCTTTCTAAAACACCAAGTTACCAAGTTGACATTTCACAATGCATTCAAATTTCAATGTTTTTGTACTGATAATAGAAAGACCGAAGACTGCAGGAGCTTCACAGGCACTGACAAATGTGCAACAGAATGCAGCCTGGAATGTGAACAGCACTGGTAAATCAGAGAAGAAAACTGTTGAGGTTAGACTTTGATTTATCTAGTGTTTATGTTGTTCTATAGACATGTCTTTTTTGTTGTTGTAAGAACTTAGCATGTGAATACTGCCTGGTATGTCAGCTTCAGGAGCCCTGGAATACACATGATGGACAAGGGGGATGTTTTAAAGACTAACTCTGAATGGACAGAGTATCCACTAGGTTAAGTGATCAATTCTGCAGCTGTCCTGTCAGTCAAAAATGGCAGTCGGAGGCAGAGTTAAAGACCCCCATGTGAATGTGGAAGAGAGGGAAAACCACCACATTATCTTCCCAAGAATGAATGAGCTTCCACAAATTAGAGTCAGTAAATGACATTAATGGTTGTCTTAGGACAGCCTTGTCTGATTGGGACAGTCATGAGAGACAGGTGACACCAGACCGTCATCAAGCTACTAATGACCAAACTAAAATGAATACATTTTAAATAGGAACGTGGAATGTTAGGACACTGGCTGAGTTAGGAAAGTTGGACAATGTAATAACAAAAATAGAAAATATGAAAATAAATAACCTAAGCATAAGTGAGATGAGGTGGAAGGGATCTTGTAAAATTATAACTGACAAACACACAATAATTTACTCTAGAGGTGAAACGCATGGATAAGTAGGACTACTATTTGATGAAAAAACAACTAAATCAATTAATGGTCATTGTTGTATTTCAGATAGAGTTGTGGTCAAAATCAATGGTAAACCAAAAGATATAAATATTATACAAGTATATCCATCAACAACAAGAAGTAATGATTGTCACAAAACTGAAGTGGGCCTCAAATGGGTCAACATACTGCCACACGGCGATATGACGGGTACGCACCAGAGGGAAATAAGCACAAGGATATTAGGGATTATCCATAATGATCCAGAAGAACGTACTAAAAATAAACAACGAACAAAAAGGAATTAAGCGAAGCTTAGGAACCGAGTACGTCAGACGACAACAGAGGAGATCTTCGGGAATTGGTCTGAGGCGCGGACATATTGTGCGAAGCCCGTGTTCGTTTGGAGATTTGGTTGTGAGAAGGCAAAGCTTGGCTGAGGACTATCAGGTGGAGGATGTCTAACGAGGAAAGTGTCAATATCGAGCAGAGGACCTGAAGGCAGGGAACACCTAGACAATCTGTGAAAATGAGAACGGCGAGATAGATTGAGCTCCTAACTACAGTCGGACATTACTGGGATAGAGTCGTAAATATTTGTGTGAATGCCGTCCCTGTGTTAAAAGGGACAATTCATTTTTCTCAATGAACCCATTGTATTGATCCAGCGCATCATTAAAAGAATGTGTGAGTACTGTTGTTTAGGATGGCGTCGGTTGATTCTTCGCATTACAGTTCGATAGTTCACGTGAGTTTATTATTGCTTCAACGTTGACGTTGCCAATTTGATATTTGCGGGAGTTGCGTTATGGATAATCCCTAATATTCTTGTGCTTATTTCCCTCTGGTGCGTACCCGTCATATCGCCGTGTGGCACATACTACCACTTGATCTAACCCTCTCGTGATACCAGCCATGGTACATAACCTGTAGTGCTGTTGATATATGCTAAATCAGTACTCAAGGTGCTCCTGTCTTGGAAATTGCCAGTACTGCGGACACTACTTTCTGAACTTTGCAGCCAGTGTAAGGTCACCATACATTGAATACCATCTCACCATCTCTCTGTGGAATACCTGGAAACGAGAGAGCTGATCAATTAGCTAAGGAAGGAGCAAGATGTGCTCGTTACAATCATCAAAAAAAAAAGAATGATCAAATCAGTCAGAATGCCACCAAAACCTGCTCAAGACGACTACCACGTTATGGACAGACCAGAGCATGTCATTATTCTGCGCCTCAGAACAGGACACAATAGATTACGCAACCACATGTATACAAGATTCAAGATTGGTGAATCAGCCATGTGCACGTGTGGGTTGGCGTCGCAGACAGCAGAGCACATACTCAAAGACTGCCCAAATTACAACATGCCTAGGCAAACCTTCTGGCCTAGAGAGATGACAGTGGAAGATAAACTCTATGGACTGCTGAGTGAACTAAAAAGGACAGTTAAATTCATACAAGAGACAACATTACAGTTATAGACATATTTAAGGCGAATGAAAGAAGAAGTGGAAGCAATACATTACGAAGGTCAAGGATTGTTTACAAACATCCATCCATCCATCATGTGCCATGCCGATAAGCGTGGGCGGTCATGCTCTGCCATCTCACTCGATCACCAGAGCTTTAGATCAGTTCCGTGTTTCTGTCTCGACCATGCCATGTGGCCAAGCCATCCAGGTATTTCATTCTTGGTCTTCCCCTTGGTCTGTTCCCTTCGATCTTGCCAGTTGTCGCCAAGTTAGTTAGTTAGTTAGTTAGTTAGTCAAGGTTCCAACTTCACGGCAACGGGTCGTCCCCATTATGCTCCATTCCCGGGCCAGCGAATATCACACAAAATGCTCCCCACTGTTCAATGTGAAAAGTGGAATAGACAGGAGTCTCGGCAATCCAACAAGCCCACACAGGTACACTGTGCATCATGCCAACACAAAATTCATCCACGAATACCAGTTCGTCAGTGGACTTGGCAGTCACCAGAAAGACCTCATTGACCCGGGTTTTCTCACATGGCTCGGTCTCTCACCACAGGGTGACCTGCCGAAAGCGTCGCACAAAGCACGAACTCCGCAGCTTCAGCGCCGACTCCCAGGAGTCTCTCGAAAAATGCATTTGTGAACCGAAAGGGCAAATCAGTCAATTCAGCCACAGCCGGTAACCATTGTTCCGATCATGCAGGTCACTGTACAAGAGAGATGTAAAAGCATTCCACGTGAATTTCACAGCTCACGGTGTTGCCCTCGCACTCACTCAGTAGCAGGCCGACGGAACCATGCCAAGTTCTCCAATTCATTTCTTCTCATAACATGCCCAAACAATTTTGACTGTCTGTGTCTAATGTCTCTAATCAGTTTATGTTCTTCATTTGTTTCTTGAAGGACTTGTTCATTGGTTTTTCTGTCTGTCCATGGTATTCTTTGCATTTTCCTCAGAAACCACATTTCCACAGCCATCAGATGTTTTTCATCTTGTCTACTCATTGTCCATGCTTCACATCCATATAAAAGTACAGGTTCTATGTAGCACTTCAACATTCTTTTTCTTGCTTCAATTGATATCTTTTTATTGGTCAGTATGTTTTTCATCTTGCAAAAGGCTACTTTCACCATGGCAATTCTTGTTCTAATCTCTTCAAGGCATCTCCAATCAGTTGTTATGACTGTTCCGAGATAGTGGTACCGATTCACTTGTTTAAGAATATGCCCATTTACTTGAATATTACATTGTGGTATTTCTTCCTTCCTTGTGACGACCATAATCTGTGTCTTCTTACAATTCAATTCTAACTCTAGTTGTTCACTGTGTGTAACAACTGCATCTACTAAATTTTGCAGTTCCTGTTCATTGTGTACAATCAAGACTGTATCATCTGCATATCTAATGTTATTGATGTATCGTCCCCCAATGTTGATTCCTGCCATATCTTCTATATTTATGAAAATATGCTCACTGTACAGGGAAAAAGATCTGGAGACATTACACATCGCTGTCTCACACCTCTCTTAATAGGCTGATATTGACCTACTTCATTATCAATTCTTATGGCAGCTTGTTGTTTCCAATATATGTTTTTTATAAGTCTAATAGATAATTAGAAAGAAATGTTATCAAAAATGTTAAATCAATCATAACGGTGCATGAAATTCTGTAAAATTCAACAAAATAACTGAAAAACGAAGTAACATTTTTTATTTCTAAATGCCCTTGCGGGCCGCATAAAATCAGTTGCTGGGCTGCATGCGGCCCGTGGGCCGTAGTTTTCCCACCCCTGCTCTAGGCACTCTAGGGATTTGAACCTTTCACCTCCTCATGTTGAAAGCATAAATGTACGTTGACACAGACATGGCAGAAAGGATGTGATCACTAGCCAGCTCTAATATCCAATTGAACACCCAACTTTAGGGCACTCCGTGGTGAAGTGGTCAGGCCATCTGCCGCATGCTCAGTAGGTCATGGTTTAGTGTTAAAACAGTGTCATTTGGTTTGTGGGTGCATTTTTCTCTGGGATCCCTGAGGTTTATTGCCAGAGGTTTGGAGTTTGTGCTCTGTGTGATGCTTTTGGCATGTTGTTAGCTGATTTGCAGGGAGATACCAGGCAAAATGGAATAAAACCTGGTGGAATGAAGCTGATCTTCTTGCCCGTTAACCCCCTTTTTTTAAATCCTCAAACGGAACTTAAACATAATATGTACCCAGTCATTTTTATAGCACTATAGGCCTCAGATATTTTAACCAATCCTAGATCAAGTAACGAACTCAATGGAGCGGCTGGGTGGTTGAGGCGTAACAGTGCCCAATTCAAACTTCTGGATTCAAATCCCAGCATAGGGTTGGGAATCTATACATGAATCCTTGGTTTCTAATAATATTATACATCCCTTCAATTTCTTGGGTAGTTAAATTTGGCACCCTTGCCTTTCTGGATACAACTTGAAAAATTGAGGTTTTGTGTGCACATTGTTCATTTTAAACATCCCACCACAGTTGAAAGCCAAACAAAAGGCTTTAAGACCACTGCCCTGGTAAAATTGTTAGGAATCATAAAAATATATGCTTTGTACTGACCCCTAACACAAGAAACCATCTGACAAGGAAGGACCAGCAGACAATTTTCAGACTTTGAATACAACAAAATAAATTCCAACTACATATCACCCCAGAGTGCTGCTTTGTAAATATCATCATTGTTGGACATCACCTCTTTGAGTGTCAAGTTTTTGCAGATATCATAAAATTACTACCACTAGAGCTAAGTAAGCAACATTGTGTATGCAACACATCTGCTAACGAACAGGGCATTTGGGCAAATGGGCGGAAGTCCAGGCTGTGATGTATCAATAACAACACCAACAATGTCTAATGAGATGGGAACAAATTATGCAGAATGTGTAAGCCTGGATTTTCCCCCTCTGCAATAAGTAATGAACAAATAAAAATAATAAATATTGTTTTTCTACCAGCTTCAACCAGAATTGACAGAATACAAAAACCCTAAAGGTAACACCTATCACCACAACACCGCTACAAATGCTCCTGGTTGGAACGGGCCTGTTCTGTTACACTCTAAAGGTAATGATGCATGTGTAACGTGTGTATGTGTACATGCACACAGTTGAATAGTATATTTTCAATTATGAAACGTCTTATGTGAATGTACAGATGTCTATGTGTCCATTAATTATGTTATCTAAAATTTTCTCTTCTTGTATGTTTGCTTATTATATTTTAACAATAAAATATTGTCATGGATCTTACAGCTTGGCTATATCTGTGAATTTTGGTCCAAAATATCAGGTTTCAGAAAGCACTTTTGAATTTGCTTTTTTTTAGCATTTTACTGTCTTCAGCCTATGTGTAAGGCAACAGGCAATTGGAAATAAGTTATGCTTCTTCCAAATTAATTATTCTAGATTACAAGCTACACCAACCAGACATTTTCTGGTATTAAGGTGCCAGCAACTACCTCATTCCATGCGTCCTGTCAGTGTAGGCACAAGACCTTGAGCTTGACTTACACTATCAGGGGCTGTGTGCTGCTTATAATTTGGGTGTATTTGAACACAGAGAGCCTACCCTGACCTACACTCTTGACTGAAAACATTTGGGATCACCATATTACTAGCATAACTCTTAATTTGCTAATCTGAATAGTAAGAGCTGCTACTCGTACTACTGCTACTTTTTCTTCTCCTCCAACCCTTTCTGTGTGTCATCAGTCTGTAACAATGGGTGCGTTTTTAGTTAGGGCCCGCCATTATCCCTTATCTTCAGCAATACGTGGCAGTGATGCCATAGTCTGCCTATTCCTTAATATTATCAATCCAGGAGTTTTCTGCCTCTTTGCCCCTTGCAAGCATATTAAATCTTGCAGATTAGTTTTATGCAAAGAATAATGCAGGTAACATGGCTAAACTAGACACGTTTTCAACATGTCACCACTTGCAAGAGTGGTTCTTGGTTTGTAAAGCTTCATGTCGTATTATGGCAAGGGTTGTAGCAGAATGGGAAAACAGGAAAAACCCACGAATGGTAATTTAGAATTTCACAGTTGGGGAAAAACTTGATGACAATTTTAATAAAGGAGAAAAAAGTGTGATATTTGCTCACCATTGTCAGAAAACTCGGATTCAGCTGATGGTGAGATTGTAAAAGACCATTTTCCTTTACTCGGGATATGTTTGACCATCATAATGCATACAAAAATAAGAATTATATAACTGATTCTGTTCATTTGCAGTAAAGTGTGAGCACATGGTTTAATGATTCATCAGAATTAGGACTGTCATAACATGAGACTTTGAGATTATGCCTAATTGCCGATGTAACCGTTATTGGCACAATATGCATACGTGTAAACTTTGAATAATATACGTGTAACAAACTATCGTCTATCAAGACGGCATGGTGCCAATGAATAAATGAATGCATACGTGTAAACATTGAATATCACTTGCAAACATGAAAATAATGCTAAGTTAAATATATTCTTTGGGAATTCCAGGAAGTGTGCATACACCAGGGGAAAAGGATGCATTAACTTCAGCCATATCATAGAATTGTTGTCATCCTAAAATTCTGATTCACTACCCAATTCTATTTTTAGTGCTGCTCATGTTTAGAGCGTGTGGTAACAATAGCATTACAAAATTGCAATCGCCATATTTTTGGTATTCTGAAGATGGACATAACAATGTGGATTTGTGAAAGATAAAGGCACAAACATTAAATATTTGTGTTAGTAATATGGCGAACCCAAATGCTGTCATAGTCAGGAGTGTAGTTCAGGGTAGGCTCTCTGTGTTCAAATTTCAACTTCTATGTTCAATTTTGAGAGAGGTTAAGAATTTCGGGGGCTGAGTGGTCTCCAGGTATGGTGTCCGCCTCAAGGACTGGAGGTCCAAGCCCCGGTGAGGACCAGGCTTTTTTCACGTGGACTTCTAGTAATAAAAATTTCCCTTGGTCTCTGGGTAGTGAGATCGGACGCCCGTTTGTATTGTTGCGCACGTAAAAAATCCCTTGGCAGCAGGAAATCGAAAAAGAGTAGCCTAACGGCGCTGCCCGGGCAAAATTTCGAGTTAAAAATCTACCCAAAGTATTTCAGGATCCTCGCCGGTGCTACGGAGTTTGTGCACTGAGCTGAGTTTTTCCAGACTCAGGTTTGAGTTAGGAGGAGAACGGAGCACTTATGGGTTGCACCCGTGTGCCGTGATGTTGATCCTTCGACTAAACTAAACTAAGCTAAACTAAGAATTTTGAGAATATATCTGTGAAAGATTTTGCTGATAATGTAACATAATATTCTAGTGGCTAAAGTTTTATGTTTCAGATGTTCAAAATCATAATGTATATTGTTCTGTGAAACAAACTTATACATAGGATTGATTGATTGATTTAGGAACCGACATCACAGCATTCGGGACATTCCCATAAATGCTCCGTCCCCATCCTCAGCAGCCAGCGAAGAGTTCCAATACTAATATTTCCAGCAACAATCTGATTATATGTCCGTCTCGCCTTTCCTCTGAGCATCGAGCGCCGCCCAGATCCCCTCGTCACACCTCGCTGCCTCATTCTTACCAGACTCATCCGAAGTGTACTTCTTCTTCATCGTTCATCCAGTTTTTTTTTTTCCGGATGTGATTGCGTTGTGCCTGTTTACTGCAAAGCTGCGTTCTTGTGCCGTTAGGCCGACACATCCGACTTCTGCAGGCATTTGTTGACCGGGTTAACCATCCCGGGATCTGAGGTGTACACGTGCTCCCACAAGGCCGCAACTATGTCTGTCTTGTCATGCATCAATACTTCACTAAGTTTTGCCGAGCCAGCCAATCTGTCCGCCTGTTCATTCCCCAGCACACCAGCATATACATATACTTATACATAGGAAACAAAACCTAAGACTACTGTTTCAAATTGTCATATTTTATTACAGCTAATTATAATGGACATATGGAGGGGTATATGCCTGGGAAGAGAGGAAGAGGAAGGCCAAAGAGAAGATGGGTGCATGATGTATCGGATGATCTCCAGATGGGTGTATCGGACGCGGGACATCTTGCTAGTGATCGAGAGGTTTTCCGGAAGGTTATTATGGGAGCGAGGTTCTACAAAGGACATGCTACTGAATGAATGAATTAGAATGGCTATCTAATGAACTGCTTTGGTTACTAACTTTCTAAAACAACAAGTTGCCAAGTTGATATTTCACAATGCATTCATATTTCAATGTTTTTGAATTGATAATAGAAAGACCGAAGACTGCAGGAGCTTCACAGACACTGACAAGTGTACAACAGAATGCAGCCTGGGGTGTGAAAACTGAGAACAGCACTGGTGAATCAGAGAAGAAAGCTGTTGAGGTTAGACTGATTTATCTGGTGTTTATATTCAAGTATCAGACCGTGTCACGTTGTGTTATAACGTGCTGGTATGGAAGCCGGTCATTCAGAAAGCAATGGCAAACTACTGAACGTAACACTTGCCTAGTACATCAACAGCAGCTGAAAAATGCTGGTGTTGACTGCAACGTCCCATAAGGGATATGCAAAAATAATATTTAAGTATAGACATGTCTTTTTTGTTGTTGTAAGAACTTAAGTGGACAATTCTGCAGCTGAGCAAAGCAGGTCACTCACTTGTCTTGTCAGTCAAAAATGGCAGCCAGAGGCAGAGATAAAGACCCCCATGTGAATGTGGAAGAGAGGGAAAACCACCACATTATCTTCCCAAGAATGAATGAGCTTCCACAAATTAGAGTCAGTGAATGACATTAATGGTTGTCTTGTGACAGCCTTGTCTGGTTGGGACAGTCATGAGACACTGGTGACACCAGACCGTCATCAAGCTACCGGCAAAACTAAAATAAATACATTTTAAATAGGAACGTGGAATGTTAGGACACTGGCTGAGTTAGGAAAGTTTGACAATGTAATAACAAAAATAGAAAATATGAAAATAAATAACCTAGGCATAAGTGAGTTGAGGTGGAAGGGATCTTGTAAAATTATAACTGACAAACACACAATAATTTATTCTGGAGGTGAAACGTATGAAAAAGGAGTAGGACTACTATTTGATGAAAAAAGCAACTAAATCAATTAATAGTTTTTATATTTCAGGTATAGTTATTATGGTTAAAATCAAAGGCTGATCAATAGATATAAACATTATACAAGTTAGTTAGTTAGTCGACAGATCATCCTCATTGCACATCGAACCATTCAGTCCATAAGTGCTCAGATCCCTTCCTCAATAAATCCTGCAGCGTGTAGCAGCTAATGACACCAGTTCTGTATTGGATTATTAAGCTTCTTTGGCTTCCTGCATAGTGTTCTTGTTTGGCCAAACCTCTTTTAATTCGCATCCTGACCATGGTTGTAGATTCACAGTCATCACTTAATTCTTGCAAACGACTTACTTCTCATAAAGCATTAAAAATGTCAGCCTGGTCCATGGCGTGTCTGCCCTCCACAGTAGCCTTACCTGCGAGCTTGTCAGCCCACTCATTTCCTTGTACACCCGCATGCCCTGGCTCGAAAATGAAACTAATCTTTGCCTGCCAAGACCGCTCCAGAGACAACAACCACTCTTTGGATCCACCCCATCTCTATCTTCTTGAGCATGCTCATTGAGTCACTAAGGTAACATGCCCTAGTGAATGTCTGTGTCTCGAGCCATATTATTGCTTTACTTACTGCCATGACTTCCATAGTCAGGCTACTTGTGGTCAAAGCAAAAGCACCAGAATCTTCCTTCACAATTCTCCCTCCGACCTGAGCCGTAAAGGCCCATGAACTTCTCACTCGTCGAAAATGACAGCATCACCGTCTAGTGAATTCTTGAAGATCAATGCTTGTACTTCCACCTCCACAGCAGCTGGATTTTCTTTGCAAACTGAAAAGGATGTACAGAAATCTGTTGGTACTTGTACCCATTTCTTGCCAGGTTCTAAGGCCTCAAGTGAACACACGTGTTGTTGAATGTCTTCGGCTTGACCCATCCACAACCTTCCTCTTTTTAACCTGCTGCCCTTTACCTTCTTAATTTCACTATGCAGTGGATGCTGTGTGTTTGCATTGACTCTGAGGTAGGCACGTGCTCTGCAATTTGTATTCTGTCCCCAGTGGTTGGAAAATCAAGAAGACAGCACATCGCCCTGCATGCTGTATCTCTTGTACATCCAAGAATAATATGCATAGCTTTGTTCTGTATCCTCTCCATCCTTTCCATATGCGTATGGCTGAGAGTCAGGATCGCCATTGCATACTCAAAAACAGACACGTCCACACCCCCGTATAGAAGACATAGATGGCGCTGCTCATACTTTGCTGCCACCATCACCCGCATGGCAGCCAAACCCCGCTTGACCTTTGTTATCTCCTGGTCTATGTGCTCGTTATAAGCAGGGCTTCGATCAAAACGTATCCCAAGGTAATTCATCACCTGCGTTCTTTCCACAGTCTCTGAACACAGAATTACAGTTGGTGTTGGAGTGTTGACAGTATGGTTATTCAAAGAGAACCATGTCACTGCTGTCTTCATTTTAATAGTACCAATATGGAAAAAGAAAGGCAATATGAGAGGGTGTGAAACATACAGAGGTATATAACTCCTGAGCCATATAGGAAAAATTTATGCAAAACTTGGAACGAACGAACGAACAATCTTTATTTTCAAAGGATTAAGAATTGGGCACCCAGGCCCGTCTGACATTCTGCCCTTCTTCTCTGTTTCCTCTCATATATTCTTTCATTCAATATCATTTATGAAGCTAATCTTTGACAACATAAGAACAATAAGCATCAGAACGCATGAAAAATAATCAATAATACATGCCTCACTGAGGCAGTGTTTAACATGGACATTATAAATACCTAAGAAAGGTGTAACGTGCCGACATATGGGAATGTTTATTGGCTAGTTGTCATTTGAGATAATTTACCATTATTATTGTTTTGTTGTTGTTGATTTTTGTTTATGGGGCAATGTAACAAATGGGGGCATGGTACAAAAAGCCAGACCCATAGTTGAACAACAGTTAAGCAAAGTACAATTCGGTTTTCGGAAAGGTAAAAGTTGCACTGATGCACTATTTACACTTAGACAAATATGTTAAAAAACTATTGAATATAGTGACCAGCAGAATATTGTGTTTGTAGATCAGGAAAAGGCTTTTGATAGAGTGGACAGATACAAATTATGGACTTTCCTTGAAGACAATACAAGGACATTTGCTAGAAAACATGATAGCTATGTACCACTCGAGCCGAAGTGCAGTAAGAACACAAGAAGGAATATCAGATATGTTCACCCCCGGGAAGGTTAACCCGGTCAACAAATGCCCGCAGAAGTCGGATGTGTCGGCCTAACGGCGCAAGAACGCAGCCCTGCTGTAAACAGGCACAATGCAGCCACGTCTGGAAAAAAAACTCCGGATGAACACAGCAGAAGAAGAAGAAGAAGAAGATATGTTCACAATCAATACAGGAGTGAGACAAGGATGTGTGCTTTCTCCTCTGCTATTTAATATCTACATGGACAGAATATCCAAAGAAGCAAGTCTTGACAGAACAGATTCAGAAAATTTAGAACTCTTTACTCCAGATGAAACAACTTATCCACAGGAAATAAATGAACTTCAATTTGCAGATGATCAGTGCCTGTTTTACAGCGATGATGGCAGACTACTACATCATATTAATAATCTGCGTTCAGCATGCAGCAGATACAATATGAGTATAAATACATCCAAACATGAAATAATGCAAGTTAGCAGATGGCCAGGCCCATTAAGTATACAGATAAATAGCACAACTCTGAAACAAGTTAAAGAATTCAAATATCTTGGAAGTATGATCACAGAAGATGGCAGACTGGACAGAGAAATCGAAATCAGATGTCAAAAAGCTAGTGCACTTACATATCAACTATCACCCTTACTGAAACATTCAAATATACCCATGTCCGCAAAATGACAGATAATAAACAGCATATTCACACCAACCCTATACTACCAATCTCAAACCTGGACTTTATCTAAATCACACCTTCGCAAAATCAACACCTACGAGATGCGATGTCTGAGGAGAGCTGCCCACCTAACAATCCGAGACCGAATAAGAAATGCTGTTATCAAACAGACTGTGGGATCACATATATTGAAAGGCAGAAGATCAACCATGTCGTTAGAATGCAACACCAACAACTACCATCACTGGCCTTACATCTAAGATCATCTGCGACAAGACCAAGAGGACGTCCAATATGAAAATCGATTGACAACATCAAAGACATTGTACGATCACACGGAATGACACTATCCAGTGCCGCCCACCGGGCGCTGGAGCACAAATTATTCCTCCCCACGATGCTTGACGGCAGAAGTGGAAGTTGATGATGATGATGACTGTTATATTGAAATATTAGCAAAGTATTTTAACTATTGTAGAGACATATGTGTGTTGTATTTCAGATCATAGATTTCAACAAAAGAATATTCTTTACATTAACACTATCATATCAAAATATTAGTAAAGTATTTTAACTTTTTAAAGTGCATAGTTTGTGAGTTTCTATCTTCTTGCTTGTCTGCTTAGGTTGTTGATTTTATTGACTATAGTTCCTTCTTCAGTTATGGTATTTTGACATTAGTTGTCATGAAATTTATTGGCAATAATTAATTGTAAGTTTATTTGACTGCTGAGAGCAGAGAACAGTAGAGTGACATGATCAGTTGATTTCAACACCAGTCTTTTAGGTCTGTCTGCTGTGGTTTATATTGTGAACTGTATATTCAGAAAAATAGCAGCCGGCTGGTTGCTGAACTAGCTGGTTTTGCCTTATGCGTGAGGGTATGCATTTGGATGGGTTGGGGTGTGTGGGTGTTGGTGGGTAGTTGGTGTTAGTGGGTAGTGAGAATTGTGGGGGTGAAAGTAGGAGTGTGG
The DNA here is from genome assembly GCA_014155875.1 of Cepaea nemoralis. Taxonomy (NCBI): domain Eukaryota; kingdom Metazoa; phylum Mollusca; class Gastropoda; order Stylommatophora; family Helicidae; genus Cepaea; species Cepaea nemoralis. The sequence continues at coordinate 446,607 of JACEFZ010009871.1, forward strand.
GAATGGGTATGGGGGATATGTGTATGGGTGGAGGATGTGTGTATGGGATGGGTGCGAGGGATGTGTGTGTGGGTGGGGGATATGTGTGGGTGGGTGGAGATGTGTGGATGGTTTGGGGGAAATATGTGTAGGTGGTGGGGTTGTGTGGGTAGGGGATGTGTGTGGGCATATTGGGGATGTAAGGGCATTGGGGAGAAGTGTATTGTGTGGGTTTGGGATATGTGTGTGGTGTGTTGGTGGGGATGTTTGCATGGTGTGTGGGTGGGAGTATTTTTGTGGTGGGTGGGTGAGGATATGTGTGTGAGTGGGGGATAGTGTGTGGTTTGTGGGTGGGGGATATATGTGGGTGAGTAGGGGATGTGTGATGGTTGGGGGAAGCATGTGTGGGTGGGGGTGTGTGAGTGGCTTATGGATGTGTAGGTGGGTGAGGGATGTGTATGTCGGGGCGGGATACGTGAGTAAGTGGAGGATGTGTGGGGGTATGTGTGATAGAGAGATGTTTGGTTGGGGTGTGTGGGTGCGTAGTGGAGGATGTGTAAGTGAGTGTGTGTTGGTGGATTGGTGGGGAATGTGTGTGTGGGTGGGGAGAGGTGTGTTGTGTGTTAGTTGGGGATATGTGTGTGGGGTGGGGTATGTGTGGGGTGGGTGGGTGAGGGTATCTGTGCAGGTGGGGATATTGTAAGGTATGTGGGTGGGGGATATGTGTATGGTGTGTAGGTGGGGGATGTGTGGTGGTATGTTGGTGTGGGATATGTGTGTGTGGTGTCTGGATTGGGAATATTGTTTTGCAGGGGGTGTGTGTGATGTGCGGGTGGGGGATGTGGGTTAGGGCATGTGTGGGTGGGTGGAGGATTTATGTGTGGGTGGTGGGGTGTATGAGTGGATTGGGGATGTATAGGTGGTTAGGGTAAAAATAATGGATCTATTTTAGATACGTGAAAATTTTCTAACTCTGTATCACTGAGAAATCCATGAGGTCTTTGAAAAAGCCTTAGAAATAAATACACTTTACTCTTTGGCACTAATAGAAGACAAAGGAAATAAGCAGAAATAAGTAGGCACACTAAACAAAGGTTAGATGTAAAGCTATAAACACTCTAGGTTTTGAACTTTTTATCCCTTCATGACAACATTGCCTCACTAAGACACAAGTGTGCTTTGACACACAATTAGCCAGACATCGCAAAAAAGATGTTATCTCCAGCCAGAACCATCATCCACCTTAACCCCCAAGTATGGTATATAGACATAATTCTAACCCAATCATTTCTGCAACACTATAAACGTAAGTTTTTTTTTATTAACCAGATCAAATAGCAAATTTACCAGGGAAGGTTAACCCGGTAAACAAATGCCCACAGATGTCGGCTGTGCCGGCCTAACGGTGCAAGGACGCAGCTCTGCTGTAAACAGGCACAACACAATCACGTCCATAAAATCTCCAGATGAACGCAGAAGAAGAAAGAAGAAGAAGCAAATTTCTTCTTCTTCTTCTGCGTTCGTCCGGAGTTTTTTTTCCGGATGTGATTGCGTTGTGCCTGTTTACAGCAGAGCTGCGTTCTTGCGCCGTTAGGCCGACACATCCGACTTCTGCGGGCATTTGTTGACAGGGTTAACCTTCTCGGGGAGAAGCAAATTTAATGGAGATGTTTTTTGGCATTTGGCTTATTACAGTCCTTGCATCAGGCTCAGAAGTTATCAGGTTCAAATCCCAGCATCATCAAAATCATCATGTAGTCTGTCAACTGGCTTAGGCATTCATGCACTGCCACAGATGTCTGTGCTTGTTGTTGTGTATCAATTCTGTTGATAATTTTCTTTCATGCTACCCTCGTTGTTCAGTACAATATTATGTCTCTCAGTCTGCTCCTGCCTCTTTTTCCCACTGACCTTCCTAGTCATGATGTTTCTCTGGCCTCTCTTCTCATCACATTACCAGCAAATACTGTTTGTCTTATGCTTAAGATACTGTTCATTTTATGTGGAGCAGCCTTTACTTGGATATCCTGCTGTTAATCCCTGTCACGCATCTTCTCTCTGATTTGAATTTCCCCAAATATTTGAATTTATTGAATTGGTTAAGCTATAGCGAGGGTTTCCATAGCGAAGTGGTTAAGCAACCTGCCTTTCACTCTAAAGGTTGTGGATTTGAATCCAGACTTCGTCATTTGGTTCACGAGTAGTTATTTTTTCAGAGACTTCTGGGGGTCGTTGCTAGAGCTATGAATTCATGCTTTGTATGATGATTTCAGCATGCCACCTTGCGGAAAGAGACTAAGCCATGTTGGTTAAAATCTGGTGCAATGAAGTCAAACTAGGAAGTCATTCTTATGTCTCTTGCATCTTTTTCAAAGCCTTCTATTGTCACATATTGATCGTAATTACTTGGGCTAGAGATTTTTACCAAAATCCCTTCATTTCAAATACTGATTTCTTCGGTATTGAGATTAAGCACCCAGCTCTCTTGGATAAGAGTGAAAAATAGAGAGTTCTCTATGCATGCTATTCACATTAAACATCTCACGGCTGTTGGAAACCACAAAGAGGCCGTAAGGCTGCTATCATGATAAATTTGTTAAGAAACAAAACCTACCCACACATAAACAACCCGTTTCTTTGGATGAAATTTATGTAAGGGAAGTAAATCTTCCACAGATGCAACCCAAAGTCAGACACACTGACCACTGAGCTAAGGAAGATAATAACAAGGTGTCATGCACTTCCTTATAAAGAGGTGCGAAGGAAAAGAAGAAGCATATTGAGTCATTAATACCATGTCTTGTATGTAACAGGGTGGAAGTCCACTTTTTAATGTTGGGTAGTGACACCAAACAAGCCATCTGTAATAGGCTCACAGAATGGATGATACAATTGCTGCCAGCCATCTGGCAAAAGCAAAAACAACTTTCTCAGTATAAACATATACGGTCAGACAATCTACTGAAGCAAAATTCACGTACTGACATCTCAATCAATTGAACCAATTTTCACTATTCTTCTTCTAGGCGTAATCCTCTCTGATCTGCTCTGATGTTCTGTGTCCTTCCTTTCCGGTTGTTATCCCTCCTCCATCTGTTCTGTGTCCTTCATTTCCAGCTGTTATCTTCTCTATCTGTTCTGTTGTCAACTAATGTTGTCATCTCCCTGACAACGCCAAAATTCTCTACGCAAAAATAATATTTCTTGTTAGTGCATTCTCATGCAAAAAGAGGGATTTTCCTTTGCGTGTCTTCTGTCACCCCGAAGGTCCAAACATAAATTCATCTCTCCTTCTTTAATCCATTACCAGGACAGTGTGACTTGGGTATGTTGCCTCTCTGTACCCAACCTATTCTGTTAAAGTATAATTTTAGCAACAACAGCATCAAATGAGAGGGACACAAAGTATATAGAATGAGTAAAACTTTATTCCTTGTGTTGTAAGTAATGAACAAACATCAAATATTGTTTCTCCACCAGGCTCCATCAGATTGCACACTATGGAGAGAATACACAATCCCTTTTGGTAGAACCAACCACCACAACATTTGTACAGAGAAGTCTGTTTATGACAAGCCACAGGTTATTTGTACACAGGAGTCTGTTTATGACAAGCCACAGGTTCTGTTAGACTTTGAAGGTAATGCTGCATTTATATATGTCTGTCTGTGTGTGTGTGTGTGTGCAAAGCATGCTGTGTTCACATTATGAAGCATCTTATGTGAGTGCATAGATGTCTGTGTGTGTTTTCATATCGTGGTCAACCCAAAATTCTCTCTTTGTCCAGGTTTGTTTATTGTACTTTAAGAATAAAATATATTATGAATCTTTTGGCTTGGTTCGTGAATTTTTTGGCTTGTCAATATCAATGACTTTTACTTCAATGCATCAGTTTTCAGAAAGCAGTTGTTAGCTGGCTTTCTATAACTTTTGGCTGTCGTAACTGATTCAGTGCCAAACAAAACATGGGTGTGGCCCAAACAGAAATTGATGGCAGAAAATTGGAAGTAGGGGTGTGTCATATAAATGATCTAAGAATGGTTAAAATGGTAGCAGATATAATGTATTATATATAAAATTAAAGGAAATTGCACAAGTAACACGTTGGTATTGCTACTGTTGCTATTGGTTAGAAATATAATAATATTAGCAGATGCTGTAAAAAAAAAATTGATGACAGAGGTGACAATTACGTGAAATTTCCACTTACCAAGGCGCTACTGCTCAATCTCTGATTATAATCCAATGAAATTTACTGAATTATGATAACTACACCACTTTTCTACACCAATATAACTAGAACGGCTTCATAACACCAATAAAACACAACCAAATCATCATATTTTGAAGCGAATCATTGCCACGCAAAATGGAAAATGTCGGGACAACATGAGGCAGGCTTTGAGTGTTTTCTACTGAGAAACAATATGTACACTAAGTTTTATTTAGTTATAATTGTTATTCTTTTAAATTTAATTATTTAAATATCATTCAGCCTATTTTTGTTAGGAATACACAAACTTAGGAGCACAAGTGTGGCCCATTAGTCCGAGCATAATTCAACATGATGACAAACTTTCACGGTTAGTTTTGTTCTTCAATCTGAAAGTCTGCTAAATAGTTTATTTTAACTAATAATCACATTTAATCATTTAATACATGCTATCAGTTTAAAATCTTTCACAAAGTCCTTTAAATCAGAATAACTATAATCTAACATTGTTTGAAAACTATTATCTAATGCGAATATGCGAGGCCGAAAACCAAGGCCGTTTCAATTCCTAAAATCATAAACTAAACACAACTTACAACTAAGAATTCTTGCACACAAAGCTTAGATATATTCTGTCTCATGGGCTGTTTAAAACCAGAAACATTCTTCTAGTGTGAAACGTCATTTAGAGGGCATTAAAATCATGGAAGATACGTGAAACGAAACAAAAAAGCGGGCTGCCAAGATCTTGTCACTGAAGTGGAGAAGGGGCCCTAGAGTTAAGACAATTGGCAACCAAGTGGAGGTCGGCATCGAATCAGTTAAGCTTATTTGAAAGGCAACAGAGAATTTAAAATAAGTTTTGCTGCTTCAAAATTAATGGTTTCATTTTTATTTATGGTTTATAAGCTTCATCTGCATGGCTAGGGGCTTGTGGATGCAATTTGTGAGCCCGCTTACCTGCGTTCAAAACACTGCTGCGACCAATTTGGCAGCAAATCATGTCATGCTGGGTTTTAATGTGTTGGTATGGGAGCCGGTTGTTCAGAAAGCATTGCAAACTACTGAACAATAAAATGCTGGTGTTGACAGCGATTTCCTTTAAATAGGGGGGAAAAGCTTCATCTACTATTAACCCTTTACAGGGCAGACGCTTGTCCGTTTTGTAGCCCTGAACGGGCAAGATTTTTTCAGGTTCTGTAAAATTTCGGGTCGCGTTAGTAAAAACATCACAAATAAGGTGTTAGTCAACCGATTTTAGTAAAATAAACAACACAATGAAGGGAAAAGCATGCAGAATATGTTACTCACGTGATTGTTGCCGGTAATCCATATATGAACACAAATATTTACGAAATACGGCATGTTGTTTGTGATTTTCCGTCATCTATACGGTAATTTACAAACACATTTTCAGAATCATAATCACTTTCTTTAAAGTCCGACTCACGACTGCTAATGCAAAGTAACGCTTTGCACTGATATCTAGCTCCGATTAATAATCAACTTCGTGCCCTTTAATGTCATTTAAATTGAACAGAGCGAAATCTCGGCTATCACTTGAAGAATCGCCGAAATCCATTTTGAAAAACAGCGTAAAAATCCCGAAAACTATCAAAAAAAGTCCGTTAAAGTCTGTTCAAAGTCATTGTAGCGCGTTTACAAATGGCGGCCACGTTGTCAAGCTATCGGCGAAAGTGAAAGTAGCGATCGGAAGTGTCGGAAAACCGAGAGATCGCATTTTTAAAACGACTAGTCATCAAAGACGCGATTGGGCGCTACGCCTGTTTAACGCATCGAACGCTATCAGGCGCTATGCCTGTTAAAGGGTTAATACCACCTCCTGCTCCTGCTCCTCCTCCTCTAACCATATCTGTGTGTCATCAGTGTGCCACAATGTATGCATTTGTTATTACGGCCTTCCATTTGCCTTTCATTTATCAGTACATCTAAGTAACACTGTTATAGCCAATCTGTTACATAGTTGTATCAGTCTGTGGTTTATTTTTCCTGCGTCTTTGCTGCTTGCCTGCCCTCTAAAACCTGGAGATGAGTTTTTGGCAGAAAATCATGGCAAATAACGTGACCAAACTAGACATGTATTCAGCATGTTGCCACTCAGAGAGTCGTTGTTTTATCAAACTCTAAATAAATTATTCATGTCCTTAAGTCAAAAATGGCTTTGTTCAGGGTGGTACAGTCTTCTTTATTGTCATCAACAAACTGTCAGTCTATGCAGTGTTTAAAATCATATGTTGTGTTAGGTTATTCAGTCCAAAGACTGGTATGGAGTTTCTGATCATATCTTTTCTAATTCACATTTGTTACATGCTTGCAAACTTAATTTTTGTCAGATAATTTGGCGGTTTCCCCTTGACTCCCACATCTTCATTGGTTGTTTGTTACCTTCTCTTCAGCAATATCTGGTATTCAGAACAAGCGAGTGCTATAATGCACAGGATGTCAGTTGTCCACTTCTTCTGATGGATTCTCATTTTTTCTTAACTGCATTTGCCAAACTTTGTTCATTTCGAGTGATTTACTACTTCAAGTTTCCTTTCATTAAGCTGAGGCCAAGATGGTATTTTTCATATCTTCCACCCCATCATTTTAGAGGACTTCTAAATTTCAACTTTTATTTTTTTGTCTGTTCTGTTTGAATGTTTATAATTAGTTTGTATTTTAAAGGCCAAATACAAATACAAACACAAATACTTCCATAAGTGTTATAAACTCCTTCAGTAGATCTTACCAGGTGTTCAAACACAGTGCACAAATTTAGTAGCACAGACAAGGATCCCCATTCTCAGTCTTTAGCAACCTTTTGAATTGTCAAGATAAGTGGGTAACCTCTATATGAACTATGTGTGCCATAAATACCTTTTTTTATAATTTATCTTGGACAGTTTTTTTTTTTCAGTTTTAAAATGCCAGGGCATTTGTTTCATGCAAACATGCACCTGATTCCACGTGGTTTTTCTGAGAACCCTAGGCAACCTTAATGTCGGGGGGTAAGAGTAACATCCTCTGGTTTCTTATTTTGTTAAAGATTAATAGCCAGATTCATACAAGACCTTCTCAAGTTAGAGCCATTTGCTGGACCTCAAAGTCATTCTGCCACCAGTTTTGTTGATACGTTTGTAAAATGTTTCATGGATAATGTAACATATATTCTGATCTGAGGAGCGGCTGGCCAAGTGGCTGAAATGCCAGATTCTCCTTCGGGAGATCCGGGTTTGAATCCTCTGTAAGGTTTGGAGTTTTTAATCTGTCGGGGTCAAATTGAAAACTCTAACCTTCACAGTTCGCAGCAAATGTACTAGCCAGGTGGCTTTAATTCCTCAAGCTCATGGCCCCCCTGCCATACACTGCAGGTATATTGGCAGTAAATGACAGTTGTCTCACAATTATATTCTGGTAGCTGAGGTTCTATATTTCACATGTTTGCTTCTGTGAAACAAACCTTTGCATGGAAAACTGTCATCTACAGGCTATTACCTGCAGTGTAGTACAGGGGGGGAATCTTGAGCCTGAGGAATTAAGGCTGACTGGTTAGTGCAGTCGGCACGAAATGTGCAGGATAAGGTTTTCTTTTTGCCCCTGACAGAAAAACATCCACTCTTTACCGAGGAACCAAACCTGGGTCTCCTGAAGGAGAACCAGGCATTCTAGCCACTTTGACCAGCTGCAAGGAAAGCAAAACCTAAAAATACTATTTCAAACTGTCATATTTTATTACACTTAATTAGAGTGCCAGATTAATGAACTGCTTTAGTTTCATTTTTTCTAAAACACATATGTCATCATGTTTCTGTTGCATAGTTGGAATTTTACATTGAATTCATATTTCATTATTTTTGTCCTGGCAATAGCAAAGCTTATGTTGGCAGGAATTGTACAGGCACAGACAAATGTGCAGCAGAATGCAGCCAAGGAAGTTGTTAAGGTCAGACTTTGCCATATCTGGTATTTATACTGGAATTTATGTCGTAGTATAGACACGTCTCTTTTATAAAAGCTTACAATGGTATACTTCTGGGCATAGATATGCTTCTGGGTTAAACGAGGCAACAAGCTAACAGATCTGTTGGCTTCAAAAGTCCTGCTAGCTAGAATACATGATTGACGAGGATATTTTGAAGACTATTTATGATAGTTTGCTAATTTACGACATAGCAAATGAGACACCTAATTAAAGATTCCTGAGTTGAAATTTAAATGTGGTTCAGAGAAAGAGGGACTAATGAGGAGATAAATCTAAAGTGTTTACAGCCAGTGTGTTTCTGGAACAATTAGCATCTAGAGCTTGCAACATTTGCTGGATGAGGAGGCAGAACATCTGTGTTTTTACCTTAGGTATATTCATGTCGGTTCTGAATTAACTGTTAATTAATCCTAGTATTATTTTATTTGATCAGTATATATTTCTAGAGTTATTTCATTAATTGGGATATATTCTAAAGTTATTTCATTAATCAGTATATATTATATACTTATTTCATCTTCTAGAGTTAATTCTCCATTGAATGCATTGTCCTTTACAAGACATTGCAATCGACCCCAACACAATATATCCCATGCTGCTCTGCCCATGTCCTCCCCATATTATTTGTTTCTGTTGCTACTTCTCTTCTCCGTGTGTTTCTAGGTCTTTCTCTATTTCTGGATTTCAGACAAAGGCCTCTCCAGTTATATTAGTCTTGGATTTTCTTAATATATGACCTATCAAGCGCCAGCATCTCTTCTTAACCTCTTGGTTCATTTGCATTAGTCTAGCTTTTTCCATGACCTTCACATTGGTTATTCTGTCATACCATTGTAGGCTTTCTATTTATCACAGGCACCAATGAATGAATATTTGTAATTTATTTGTAACTGTTTTATACAAGTATACACACCAACAACAAGAAGTGGTGATGAAGGAATACAGTTGTATGATGAAGTACTTGTTTATGACTTTTGGACAAAGCAAAAGACAACTATTGTCCCTGAACCGCCCCATTCTTGTTACTAAAGTTGAAATCCACCCTTATAGGTCACCCAATTTCAGACCAAAGAAGAGATTATTCAAAGACTGGAGAACAAATTGGTGTATATTTATATAGACATCAATGATGAACTATATTTCTAGTGGTTCACAGTTGAGTTGGCATTCTGGTATTGGCCTTATGCATGTATGCCTGTGCTGTTAGATTTTCAGGACTGCCATCTGTTTCACTTTTCACATGGGACAGTGAGAGAATTGTTTGTGATATTCACTGTCACAGAAACGGAGCATTATGGGGTGACCCTTTGCTGTAAAGATGGAACCTGACTAATGACTAACTAGTTTTCTGACTGACTATCCAACCTAATGACAGTATTCAAGTTTATTTGCTAAATAACACCAGCATTAAGTTGAACTTAAATGTTGACTTCTCATTCAGAAAGCAATGGCAAACTACTGAATGTAAAATTGCCTAGAAAATTTACTTGGGGTTGATTGCAACATCCTACAAAAGACATGCAACATTTTTTTAATGTCTCGGTTGTTGTCATTTTATTTTTACAGTATATTTGCCGCCATATAGCGCTCAGTAACTTTGGAAAGGTGTTGATAGACCTAGTCATATTCATATTGATGCTCTTAGTTAATGGTGTTTAATATTTGCAAAATACATTTAAATATATATCACTGAGAAATCCATGAGGTCCTTGAAAAAAACCTTGGAAATAAATACTCATTACTCTTTGGCACTAATAGAAGACAAAGGAAATAAACAGAACTAAGTAGGTTAAACAAAGGTAAGATGTAAAGCTATAAACACTCTAGGTTTTGAACCTTTTACCCCTTCATGATAACATTGTCTCACTAACAAACAAGTGTGCTTTGACACACAATTAGCCAGACATCACAAAAAAGATGTTATCTCCAGCCGGATCCATCATCCACTTTAACCCCCAACTATGGTATATAGACATAATTTTAACCCAATTATTTCTGTAGCACTATAGACATACTTTTTTTATTATTAACCATATCAAGTAGCAAATTTACCAAGGAAGGTTAACCCGGTCAACAAATGTCCGCAGAAGTCGCCTGTTTTGTCCTAACGGCGCAAGAACGCAGCCCTGCTGTAAACAAGCACAACACAATCACATCCGAAAAAACTCCGGATGAACGCAGAAGAAGACAGAAGAAGTAGAAAATTTAATGGAGGTGTTTTTTGGCATTTGACTATTACAGTCCTTGCATCAGTTATCAGGTTCAAATCCCAGCATCATCAAAATCATCATGTAGTCTGTCAACTGGCTTAGGCATTCATGCACTGCCACAGATGTCTGTGCTTGTTGTTGTGTATCAATTCTATTGATAATATTCCTTCATGCTACCCTCGTAGTTCAGTACAATATTATGTCTCTCAGTCTGCTTCTGCCTCTTTTTCCCACTGACCTTCCCAATCATGATGTTTCCCTCGCCTCTCTTCTCATCACAGTACCAGCAAATACTGTTTCTCTTATTGTATCAGATACTTTTCATTTTATGTAGAGCAACCTTTACTTGGATATCCTGCTTTTAATCCCTGTCACGCATCTTCTGTCTGATGTTATGAATTTTCCCAAATATTTGAATTTATTGAATTGGTTAAGCTATAGCGAGTTTCTCCTTAGCGAAGTGGTTAAGCAGCCTGCCATTCACTCCAAAGGTTGTGGATTTGAATCCAGTCTTCGTTATTTGGTTCACGAGTAATTTTTTCCCCAGAGACTTCTGGGGGTCATTGCTAGAGCTATTGATTCATGCTTTGTGTGATGATTTCAGCATGCGGAAAGAGACTAAGCCATGCTGATTAAAATCTGGTGCAATGAAGTCAAACTAGAAAGTCATTCTTATGTCTCTTGCTTCTTTTTCAAAGCCTTCTATTGTCACTTACTGATCATAATTACTTGGGCTAGAGTTTTTTACCAGAATCCCTTCATTTCAAATAGTGATTTCTTGGGTATTGAGATTAAGCACCCAGCTCTCTTGGATAAGAGTGAAAAATAGAGAGTTCTCTATGCATGCTGCTCACATTAAAAATCTCGCAGCAGTTGGAAACCGCAAAGAGGCTGTAAGGCTGCTATCATGGTAAATTTGTTAGGAAACAAAACCTACTCACACATAAACAACCCGTTACTTTGAATGAAATCTGTGTAAAGGAAGTAAATCTTCCACAGATGCAACCAAAAGTCAGATACACTGACCACTGAGCTAGGGAAGAGAATAACAAAGTGTCATGCACTTCCTTATAAAGAGGCGCGAAGGAAAAGCAGAAGCATATTGAGTCATTAATACCATGTCTGGTATGTAACAGGGTAACACTTTTTAATGTTGGGTAGTGACACCAAATAAGCCATCTACTCAATTCACTTAAAACTATGGCTGCAATGGACACAGAGCAGAGAATGCTTTTCACACTATACCAGCACTTGACCCTCTAAGTGATTGATTATGGACTAGGACTGCTCACTGTCTCAACATGTCTCTAAAATTGTATTGGATCTGATTCAATGACAACTGCACATTGAACATTTTCATCTCCTCTGCTGTGTGTCCACTGTGACGAGGTAGAGGGGCTTGAGCGTTCCAATGACCCCAAGAGCTATGCCGACGGTAGCACAGCTGCTGGTAGGGTCACCCATGTTGGACAGGTCAAGGGAGAGGAACCAGACCAAGCGACACACAAACCTGCTGCCTTGTAGGTAGACTGGGGACAGTCAAAGGATAGAAAGCACCCCGATAAATGCTTGTCGAAATCGGATGTACTAAGCCACAGGCTTGACAAACCAGTGCAACGTAACTAAATTCATGATGTCACAAATTAAAATTAATCGTTATAGTGCTAATCCCGCTAAGTCCCATCAGGCGGTGATAGTGCCGGGCCCCCTGCCTCGAGGGGGTCCACCCATGACTACTGGTGGTCACCTTCCCCTGTGCTGTGGAGTCAAGGCACAGAGGAGTAGGTTAAGAGCTATTGACCAAACACCCAGGACACTCAACATTGGAATGCTGAAGGATTTCTAACAAGAAAGTTGAAGATGCCAGGTAGACAGCAGAGAGAGAACAAACAACTGAAGTGAACATCTCTCTCAAAGCCATCTCAGCAAAATATAACAGAACACTAAATCAAACAACAAGAGATTGTTGGAGGGAAAAAACAGAAAACCTGAATTTTGACAGGGATGGAAACAAACTATGGAAACTAGTGAAAGCCATGAACAATGAAGGACCTAGAAACAAACAAATAACAATTAAACAAGGAAATGCCTTGCTTACAGGAAAAAAGGCAGCAAATGCACTAATGGAACACTATGCCAGTGCAAACCACATTGATATTACAGTCAAACAGTAGAAAGCAATCAAAGATAAACAGATACATCATAGTAATACAGAGACAGCAGCAGAATATATGATGGCAAATCTACAATGGAAGAAATGGAACAGACTATGAACACCCTATAAAAGAAGAAATCACCAGGAAAGAATGGAATCATAAATGAAATGCTACTAGGTGTAGGCACTAAGGCAAAAAAGAAACTACTAGCAGTCCTAAATTACAGCTGGAAGAGAGGAAAATAGTCTCACAGGCATGGAAGGAAGCTATACTAATACCAGTCCTAAAGAAAGGAAAAGACCTGGAAGAACCAAATGGCTATCGACCTATCAGTCTACTTAGCTGTGTAAGAATATTAATGGAACACGTTATCAATGGCAGGCTAACATGGCATCTGGAAGAAAACCAACTTTTAACACCACACAAGCTGGATTCAGAAAGTACAGATCCACTGAAGATCAAATCTTCTTATATATAAAAGGCGATCTCCGTCTGTCTGTCTGTCCATATGTCCTTTATGCGCTCGCGAACGGCCAATCCGATTGAGATGAAATTTTCTACACGTCTTCCTTTCATTCCAGCGCAGCCAACTGTCATATTTTTTTAGTGTGAAATCGGCTGCTTACCCAATATTATTTCATTTTTCATTTTTCATTATAATTTCATATATCTCAGGGGACCTAACTCTGTAAAAGTTATTTCAAGGGGCATAACTTTTCTGTATAACTTATAGTCATATTGTGGCATCGTTTTCAAAGATTTATAAACTCTTTGTCCATAGTTATATACCGGCATATGAGTTATAATAAATAATGATACAATCTGTAAGGCATTTTCAAAGTTTTCATAAAAATAATGCATAATGCATAACATTGTAACTCATCTTTTTTTGCTTAAAGAATAAATAAATAATAGTTACCTTATCTCTATCAAGTTTGAAGATTTTATATTTCTTTACACTGTCGCCAACTCTAAGAAGACATGGAACAACTTCAGCCATTATTAAATCTACAGGCATATGCGTTATATTCCTCCTCCTCCTCCTCTCCCCTCCTCCACCTCCTACCCTCTTCCTCTTCTCCTCCCCCTCCTCCCTCTCCCTCCTCCATCCTCCTCTTCTCTCTTTCTCCTCCTCCTCCCTCTTCCTCCTCCCAGCTCCTACTCCTCCTTTTTCTTCTTCTTCTGCTGCTGCTGCCGCTGCTCCATTTACCCAAGTTAATTGTTGGGGAAGATGTAAAGATCTTTCAAGTGCTCTTTCTAATGCTTTTTGTAAGTTGGTCTTCGTTTATCTAAGGTTGTTCTAACTGCAACCAATAAATGATTAGACAGACAGACAGACAGACAGTCGGGAACGGGAACTTATATGACTACTCATATGAATTAAATGAGAGGCTCCCCATCAGGGGCTGGGCGAAGCCGAGCCGGATCAGACAGATAGACAGACAGATAGACAGACAGACAGACAGATAGATAGTCGGGAACGGGAACGTGAGCTTATATGACTACTTATATGAATTAAATGAGATGCTCCACACCAGGAGCTGGGCGATGCCGGGCCGGGTCAGACAGACAGGTAGACAGACAGACAGACAGATAGTCGGTAACGGGAACGGGAACTTATATGACTACTTATATGAATTAAATGAGATGCTCCCCACCAAGGACTGGGCGAAGCCGGGTCAGACAGACAGACAGATAGTTGGTAACGGGAACTTATATGACTACTTATATGAATTAAATGAGATGCTCCCCACCAAGGACTGGGCGATGCCGGGTCAGACAGACAGACAGACAGTCGGTAACGGGAACGGGAACTTATATGACTACTTATTTGAATTAAATGAGATGCTCCCCACCAAGGACTGGGCGAAGCCGGGCCGGGTCAGCTAGTAACCTATATAGCTCAGGAAATAGAGGATGCCTTCAAAGAGAAAAAGCACACACTAGCAGTCTGGATAGATTTAGGATAAGCATTTGATAAAGTATGGAAGGAAGGACTGAAAGTAAAACTGCAAAAAATGCATGTTTGTGGGAAAATGTACAAATGGATCAGCCACTAGCTTGAGAACAGAACTGCCAGGACAAAAGTACAAGGACAAACCGGCAAAATGATGCTGTTGGAGCAAGATGTCCTCCAAGGAGGAGTTCTTTCACCAACATTATTCCTAGTGTATGTAAATGACATCACGGAAAATTTTCCAGCCAGAGTGCACACATCCTACTTTGCAGATGACCTAGCCATATGGACATCTGAAGAATATATTAGTACAGCTAACAGCAGAATACAGCAAGCCTTATTAGTGCTAGAGGACTGGTCAAAAGCATGGCTAGTGAAGATAAGTGAGGAGAAAACAGCATGCATAGTGTTCTCCCTCTCAAATAAAACTCAGCAACCTAAGCTGGTATTGAATGGAAAAATATTTCGCCATGAAGAAAATCCAAACTATCTAGGAGTCACCTTTGATCGTCACCTGACATGGAAGACACAGGTTGAGAAAAATTGAGCAAAAGCAAGGCAAAGAATGACAATCGTGAAAAAGCTTGCTGGTACAACGTGGTGAGCAGATGAGAAAGTTCTCAAGAAATTATATACTGAACGGGTAAGGCCAGTACTGGAATATGGCATCGCAGCTTGGGCAACAGCAGCTAAGTCAAACTTTAACAAAATAAGTAGAGTCCAAAATCAAGGAATGTGAATCATAACTGGAAGCCTGAAGACAACGCCTATTAATGAACAAGAAAATACCACTTGTTTACAACCAATGCAGGATAGAAGAGATAGCAGAGCCCAGCAACAAGCAGAAACATTTAGAAGATTGACAGACCACCCTATTTATAACAGGTTTAATGGTTTTGGAAAGGGAAGACTGAAGAGTAGCAACTTTGTAGACACCGCAAAACGAAAGATTAGGGCAGATCCTATACTTAATATATCAACAGTAAAACCCATTTACAATGCAGACAAGTTCCCAGCTTGGAGACAGCAGTAACTGCCTGAGATGATAGAAAACATTTCTGGTATTGAGAAAAAGAACACTCAGAATTAAACAGAAAGAAGAAAAATAGCTCTAAACTACATAAAAGAACATTACTCAAGTAGCAATTGAACCCATGCATATACAGATGGAACAGCAAAACATTCAAAAGAAAATGTAGGAGTAGGAATTCTCCTAAATTTAAAACACGGAGTGAAAAAAACAGTCAGTGGCAACTGGAAAATTTTCAAGTAACTTCAAAGCAGAGGTAGCAGATGTGAAAACTGCAAAAGAAATGCTCTTGATGGAAGAAAATAAAGAGAAAATAAAGAATGGAGGTGGAGGCAGTCACTGCGGCTCTCCGCTGGATGGAGAATACGACACACACACACATCGTGATTGTAACTGACTCAGAAAGCATGCTGATGAGGGTGAGGACGGGCAGGCTTCGTGCGGAGTGGCTTGCTTCGCTTCGGAGGTCACGGGTGACAAGCATCGCCTGAATCTTTTCACCGGGGCATGCCGGTGTGCTGGGAAATGAACAGGCAGACAGATTGGCTGGCTCTGCAGAACTTGGTGGAGTATTGATACATGACAAGGCAGATGTGGTTGCGGCCTTGTGGGAGCACGTGCACACCTCGGAGGAGCAAATGGATTACCATGGTCTGGCAAAAATGAGACAGCGAGGAGTGACAAGAGGATCTGGCCGACGCTCAACGCTCAGAGGAAAGGCGAGACGGACTTATAATCAGATTGCTACTGGTACTATTAGTGTTGGAACTCTTCGCTGGCTACTGAGGATGGGGACGGAGCACTTATGGGAATGCCCCGAATGCTGTGATGTCGATTCCTAAATCAATCAGTCAATCGAATAAAGAGAAGCAAATAGCTATCTTCACAAATGCAAAGTCAGCTGTCTCAATACTGAAGAGCAAAAACAGCACATGTAACAGAGCACCATCTCTGTTAGTAGCTTAGGAGAGAATGATGTGCAAAGACTAGGCACGGTTGAGCATCCTATAAAAACGTAACTAATGACGCTCAAGCCGTGACGTGGGGGATAGAGAGGTTAGTTACTGGCTGGACCTTGAATTGACAACATCTTTTGTATGCTGCTTTTTTATTTTATGATGTATTCCATCAAATAAAACATATAGAAATTATAACCAGGACTTCGTTACATCTGCCATATAACTGTCGCTGTACTGTTACACACAGAACTAGCAGACCTAAGAGCAGCACTCCATGGTCTATGCCAGAAATCCAAAAAAGTTGTAATACAGTGGATCCCATCACATTGCAGTATACCTGGAAATGAAGAGGCTGACAGACTGGCAAAAGAGGGCGAACGAATACCTCAGCCTGACATAGACATTACCTATAATGAGGCAAAGAGGTTTATAAAAAGCACTTATAGAACCAAATGGGAATCAGAGCATCTAGGCCACCAGAAAGATGATGCATATTACAAACTCGACCGAAGAGAACAAGTAGCAATCTTCAGACTCCACACAGGACATAACAGGCTGAAATACCACTTGTTCAATAAACTAAAGATAGGAGATACTGATGAATGTAATTGTGGAACTGGTAAAATGACAGCTAAACATTTGCTGCAGGATTGCCCAAAATATGCAGAACAGAGAAAGATATTTTGGCCCACGCCTGCTTCATTTGAGGACATGCTCTATGGAGATATCAACAAGCTCAAATTGACCGCAGCTTACTTTAACTACATTCAAGTTGACATCTAAAGGTGCATGAAGAAGTACTTAAATGCCACACTTCATACCACAGGGATGTCGGTAACAAAAGTGTCCCAGAGGCATGAAATGGAATATTGCTTGGCTAGCAAATCCATTACGTGGAAAGTCCGAATTGAAAGCTCACTATGTGGGCATCATCAAAGGTGGAAAAAGTGTCCTAGTGGCACGAAATGGAATATTGCTTGGATAGCAAATCCATTACATGGAAAGTCTGAATCAAAAGCTCACTGTATGGATGTCATCTGCAGACTGCATTCTTCTGGTTTCCGGAAAAACAGCCTATGGTGAACAATATACGGAAGTGAGGCTAAGCAGCTATGTGCAGGACATGACGATTCCTCGGGTGAGCTCTGTACCAGAGTGCTGTGTGTCGGCTCTGCAATTATGGAAGCCTCCTTGGATGGCGGGGAATGCCCATGGTCTGCCCCTGCCTTCCCTTGAGGGCTGACCATTATGTCCTTGGCTGTTCTAAATGGGCCTGCTAGGATGGGGAAATAACACCACAACAGTGAGTCAAAGGTCTTATGAAACTCGCGGGAAGGTTAACCCAGTCAACAAATGCCCGCAGAATTCTGATGTGTCGGCCTAACGGTGCAAGAACGCAGCTCTACTGTAAACAGACACAACGCACTCATGTCCGGAAAATAACAAAACACGGATGAACGAAGAAGTAGAAGAACATATTGATGTGAAGTTCCCAAACATTAAAAATATCAATGATACTTCTTCTTCTTTTCGTTCATCCGGAGTGTTTTTTCAGATGTGATTGCGGTGTGTCAGTTATGCGCTCATGGGCCAAAACCCGTAGGCCAACACATCCGGCTACAGCGTGCTTTTTTGACCAGGTAGCATTCCTGGGAGACTCTCACTTTTGTGGTGCCATCTACAGCCCAGCTGGCCAAGGTTGAACGGTCGAAGACAACGGTCATCCCTCAAAGGAAGGCAGGGACAGTCCATAGCATTTTCCGCCATCCAAGGTTGCTTCCATAGTTGCAGGGCCGACACATAGTGCCCTGATTCTGGGCTCACCGAGGGAAATCGTCACGTCCTGCTCATGGCTGCTTTAAATCCTCACTTCAATATATTGGTCATTTCGTTTGCCCCGGGCCATTCCTGCACAAACCAGACAAGTTTGCAGACGGTATCCACTCAGCAAGTTTTCGGACATGTGCTTGTCGTTGCGCCCGTCAGAGCTGTTCCAGGCACGACAGACATTCGGAAAACTACCTAGTCAGAGCTGTTCCGAACAAGAGCGGCATTCGGAAACTAGGTAGTCAGAGCTGTTCCTAGCACGAGAGACATTCGGACGAGACATTTCACTCGGACGTAATTGCGTAGTGTCAATTTTTAGTTTGCCACCCGTAGGACGACACTTCCGACTTCTGGCGGGCATTTTTTAATGAGGTTAGCCTTCCTCTGGTTTCGAGGCACGTTAGACTGTTGTGATGTCGCCAAAATCTCAGCTGGTCAAGATAGAACGATCAACGACATCGCGGTCGGCCCTCAAGGGAAGGCAGGGGCAGACCATGGGCATTCCCTCGCTATCCAAGGAGGCTTCCATAATTGCAGAGCCGGCACATGTTGCTCTGAGACTGGGCACACCCGAGGAGTTGCCACGTCCTGCTCATGGCTGCTTTAGTTCCTCACTTCCATGTGTTGGGAGTCTCGCTTGCCACTGATCGCTCAAGCACACACCAGGAGCGGTCAGACTGCGAGCGACATCCACTCGATAAGCTTTTATCTTTGACTTCGGACAACGCAATAGGTTTGCTCGCCGTGCGTTCCATTTCGCGTCATTGAGACGTTCTTCCACTTTTGTCTACACTCTCTATGAGTTAGATACAGACAGTTTTCGTAACCATTTCCTTCGACTGGGGCACTTTTCTGACTTTTTGTACTCGCTCACAAGGTAGGCTACATGTGCTGCCGGCTCAGCACCTTACCTTCGTGCAGCAGTGAACGAGAAACGGCCTGGCCCTCTCATCCGGGGATCTCTCATATCCCCCAGCTGAAAGCCTTCGAACTTGTATCAGACCTGAGCATGTAGCTTGCTCAGTATCACGCCTCTATTTTTCGGTAGGAGGGTATTGGCCCGGCTCTCAGATCCGAGGGTTTGTGGCTTAGAGGCGTTCAGCCACAGCCCTCGACAGGGAGCCTTAAGTGTTTTGTCAGGACCAAGAACTTCTGCCTTCGTGCGCCTGATTTAAACTTCTGACTGTTATCCTCACCTCAGTCTAACCTGCAGAGCAGCAGGTTGTGTCTCTCTTAGTCTGGCCCCTATCCCATATGCCGTCCGATATGTAGTTTTCATCCATCGGCAAGCACATGGGGTCAGAGGGACACACAAGCTCCCCCACCGCGGCAATGTGGAGACACATCGGGGGAGATATCAATGATACTTCTTCTTTGTGTTCATCCGGAGTGATTTTTTCAGATGTGATTGCGGTGTGTCTGGTTAGGCACCCTCGGGTCGAAACCCTCAGGCCAACACATCCGACTTTTAGCGTGCATTTTTGACCAGGTTAGCAATCCTGGGAGACTCTCACTTTTGTGGTACCGTCCACATCTCAGCTGGTCTAGTTGGAACAGTCGAAGACTACACGGTCATCCCTCAAGTGAAGGCAGGGACAGTCCATAGCATTTTCCGCCATCCTGGGTGGCTTCCATAATTGCAGAGCCGGCACATAACGCTCTGGTGCTGGGTTTACCGAGGGAATCGTCACGTCCTGCTCATGGCTGTTTTAATTCCTCACTTCAATATATTGGGCATTTCGCTCGCCCTGGGCCGTTCCTGCACAAACCAGTCAGCTCTGCGGTTGGTTTCCACTAAGCGAGTTTTCGGACATGTGCTTGTCCCTGTACCCATCAGAGCTGTTCCAGGCACGGCGGACATTCGGAAAACTACCTAGTCAGAGCTGTTCCGAACAAGAGCGGCATTCGGAAACTAGGTAGTCAGAGCTGTTCCTAGCACGGGAGACATTCGGACGAGACATTTCACTCGGACGTAAATGCGTAGTGTCAATTTTTAGTTTGCCACCCGTAGGACGACACTTCCGACTTCCGGCGGGCATTTTTTAGTGAGGTTAGCCTTCCTCTGGTTTCGAGACACGTTAGACTGTTGTAATGTCACCCACATCTCAGCTGGTCAAGATAGAACGATCAACGATATCGTGGTCTGCCCTCAAGGGAAGGCAGGGGCAGACCATGGGCATTATCTCGCTATCCAAGGAGGCTTCCATAATTGCAGAGCCGGCACATATTGCTCTGAGACTGGGCTCACCCAAGGAGTTTCCACGTCCTGCTCATGGCTGCTTTAGTTCCTCACTTACATGTGTTGGGCATCCCACTTGCCACTGATCGCTCAATCACACACCAGGAGCGGTCAGACTGCGAGTGACATCCACTCGGTAAGCTTTTGCTTGTGACTTCAGACCACACAATAGGTTCGCTCGCCGTGCGTTCCATTTCGCGTTGATGAGACATTCTTCCACTTTTGTCTACACTCTCTATGAGTTAGATACAGACAGTTTCCGTAACCCTTCGACTGGGGCACTTTTCTGACTTTTTTGTACTCGCTCACGAGGTAGGCTACATGTGCTGCCGGCTCAGCACCTTACCTTCGTGCAGCAGTGAACGGGAAACGGCCAGGCCCCTTCATCCGGGAAACTCTTATATCCCCCAGCTGGGAGCCTTCGAACATGTATCAGACCTGAGCATGTAGCTTGCTCAGTATCATGTTTCTATTTTCCGGTAGACGGGTATCAGCCTGGCTCTAAGATCCGAGGGTTTGTGGCTTAGAGGCGTTCAGCCACAGCCCTCGACAGGGAGCCTTAAGAGTTTTGTCCGGACCAAGAAATTCTGCCTTTGTGCACCTCATTTAAATTTTGACTGCTATCCTCAGTCTATGCCTGCAGAGCAGCAGGTTGTGTCTCTCTTAGTCTGGTCCCTATCCCATAAGCTGTCCGATATGTAATTTTTCACCCATCGGCAAGCAAATGGGGTCTATGGGACACGCAAGCTCCCCCACCACGTCAAGGTGGAGACACATCGGGGGAGATCAATGATACAATTGCTGCCAGTCATCTGGCAAAAGCAAACAACTTTCTTGGTATAAACATATATGGTCAGACAATCTACTGAAGCAAAATTCACGTACTGACATCTCGATCAATTGAACCAATTTTCACAATTCTTCTTCTGGACATAATCCTCTCTGATCTGCTCTGATGTTCTGTGTCCTTCCTTTCCAGTTGTTATCCCTCCTCTATCTGTTCTGTGTCCTTCCTTTCCGGCTGTTATCTTCTCTATCTATTCTGTTGTCAACTAATGTTGTCATCCCCCTGATAACACAAAAATTCTCTACGCAAAAATAATATTTCTTTTTAGTGCATTCTTGTGCAAAAAAGAGGGATTTTCCTTTGGGTGTCTTCTGTCACCCCGAAGGTCCAAACATAAATTCATCTCTCCTTCTTTAACCTATCACCAGGACAGTATGACTTGGGTATGTTGCCTCTCTGTACCCAAGCTATTTTGTTACAAGTATAATTTTAGCTACAACAGTATCAAATGAAACGGACACAAAGTATGTAGAATGAGTAAACCTTTATTATTCTATGCATAGTAAGTAATGAACAAACAACAAATATTGTTTCCCCACCAGGCTCCATCAGATTGGAAACAATGGAGAGAGTGCAAAACCAATGAGGGTAGAACGTACTACTTCAACATTTCTACAATGAAGACTGTTTGGGGAAAGCCACAGGTTCTGTTAGACTTAGAAGGTAATGCTGCATTTATATATGTATATATGTCTGTGTGTGTGTGTGTGTGCACAAGCGTGTTGTGTTCACATTATGAAGCATCTGATGTGAATGCAAAGATGTCTGTGTGTGTTTTCATATCGTGGTCAACCCAAAATTCTCTCTTCATCCATGTTTGTTTATTGTACTTTAAGAATAAAATATATTGTCATGAATCTTATAGCTTGGTTCATGAATTTTATGGCTTGCTAATATCAATGACTTTTAGTCCAATGCATCAGTTTTCAGAAAGCAGTTGTTAGCTGGCTTTCTATAACTTTTTGCTGTCTTAACCCTACCAGACCTGAGGCCCTAACCCTATCTGTCCCTTATACCTGGGCTCCTGAGCATTAAAGAGAAAAGACCAACAAGATATAGAAAAATATTAGTTACATGCACACAAGTGGTTAGAATAAGATGGAACTTGGAGACACTAGAAAATAGGTCTACCTTTCATCTAGCGCCAATATTCCACCTGTGTATGCCAATCAACCTAGCAGGATGAGCCTTGTTTCACACAGAGGTACTTCTTGCAAATGAGCACCAGATGTTGCTCTTCACCTTCTTGCGTGGATTGTCTTTGTAAGACACTCCGGGATTTTGCTTGTTGTACCTGTAGTGCTTTTCCATGCACACAACACAGATATGATTAGACGATGTCCCAGGGGGAATCTCTGGAAAATGATTGACAGGGGTCATCCGTTGAGGGCAGGGTTCCTTTTGTGGGTGGCGGTGGGCTGATGTCCTGTATCTACCAATAAGGTTGCAGGCACAGTTTCTGAATATATCTGGTGAAATAATCTGGCTTTTTTTGAAGCAGCTTGCTGCTTTGAAGCATACAAGATATAAGAATTACAAATGGCCCACATAAAAAATTTTATAAAAAGCCGCCGGGGCCAGCGGTAATGACGACGAGACCGGTGAAGGCCGGTCATTGACCGGTGATCTGGTCATTTTTGTCACAGCCACCTATATATTTATTATAGTCTTTCGCCAGCTGTGGCATCTGTATTTCTTGCACACTGCCATCTTTATTTCTTCTCTTTATTACATTTTGGGTTGGATCGTGGTAATTTGAAATAAATGTGATGGGCTTTCTATCCTGCCAAACTAAACTATGTTACACTTTCTTGACATAGATAGCGACTGTCACCCCTAGCAAGGTTTTTTACACTTTTCAGCTTTTCACTTTTCACTTTTTCACGTTAAACCACACAAAGTCAATTCAAACACATGGGGGCAGACATTTGCAAAGACTAACCATGAGATTTGACCACAATTGGTTGGTTATTTTTAGTTTGTGACACATATTGTTGACGTACTAGGCAAAATACCGAAAATTAGGTTCTGCGGTCTAGCGGCAGAATAGGAAATTCCCGAAGAATGTGTACAGTGGCCTGGTAGGGTTAAGCTTATTTGAAAGGCAACAGAGAATTGAAAATAAGTTTTGCTGCTTCGGAATTAATGGTTTCATTTTTATTTATGGTTTTAAGCTTCATCTGCTGGTCTCATGGCTAAGGGCTTGCATACGCGATTCGTGAGCCCGCTTACCTGTGTTCAAAACACAGCTGCGACCGATTTGCTAGCAGACCATGTCACTCTGGGATTTAACATGTTGGTATGGGAGCCAGTTGTTCAGAAAGCAGTGCAAACTACTGAACGTAAACTTGCCAAGACATCAACAGCAATAAAATACTGGTGTTGACAGCGATGTCCTGTAAATAGGATACACACACAAAAAAAGCACTTCATCTACTGTTAATACCACCTCCACTTGCCGCTCCTGCTCTTCCTCCTCTAACCATATCTGTATGCATGTATGCATTTATTTTCAGGGCTCTCCACTTCCCCTTCATTCATCAGTACACGTAAGTGACACTGATATAGCCAATCTGTTACATAATTGTATCAGTCTGTGGTTTATTTTTCCTGCCTCTTTGCTGCTTGCCTGCTCTCTAAAACCTGGAGATTAAATTTTGGCAGAGAATCGTGGCAAATAACGTGACCAAATTTGACATGTATTCAGCATGTTGCCACTCAGAGAGTCATTGTTGTTTTATCAAACTCTAAATAAATTATTCATGTCCTTAAGTCAAAAATAGCTTTGTTTATGGTGGTACAGTCTTCTTTATTGTCATCAACAAACTGTCAGTTTATGCAGTGTTTAAAATCATATGTTGTGTTAGCTTATTCAGTCCAAAGATTGGTATAGAGTTTCTGATCATATCTTTTCTAATTCACATTTGCTACATGCTTGCAAACTTAATTTTTGTCAGATAATTTGGCGGTTTCCCCTTGACTCCCACATCTTCACGGGTGGTTTGTTACCTTCTCGTTTGACATCTTTTTTGACAGCAATGTCTGGCAGTCAGAACAAGTGAGTGCTATACTCTGCACAAGAGCTCAGTTGTCCACTTCTTCTGATGGATTCTCATTTTTCTTATCTGCATTTGCCAAACTTTGTTCATTTCCAGTGCTTTACTACTTCAAGTTTCCTTTCAGCCAAGATGGTATTTTTCATATCTTCCACCCCATCATTTTAGAGGATTTTTAAATTTCACCTTTGTATTTTTTTTGTCTGTTCTGTTTTAATGGTTATAATTAGTTTGCATTTTAAAGGCCATCCATTGCACATAAATACTTCCATAAGTGTTATAAACTCCTTCAGTAGATCTTACAAGGTGTTCAAACACAGTGCACAAATTTAGTAGCACAGACAAGGATCCCCATTCTGTCTTTGGCAACCTTTTAAATTGTCAGGATAAGTGGGTACCCCCTATAGTTTTTTTTTTTACAGTTTTAAAATGCCAGGGCATTTGTTTCATGCACACATGCACCTGGTTCCACATGGTTTTTCTGAGAACCCTAGGTAACATTAATTTCAGGGGGTAAGGGTAACATCCTCTGGTTCCTTATTTTGTTAAAGATTAATAGCCTGATTCATACATGGCCTTCTCAAGTTAGAGCCAGTTGCTGGACCTCAAAGTCATTCTGCCACCAATTTTGTTAATATATTTGTAAAATGTTTTATGAATAATGCAACATATATTCTGATTTGAGGAGCGGCTGTCCGAGTGGCTAGAATGCCGGATTCTCCTTCGGGAGATCCGGGTTCTAATCCTCGGTAAGGTGTGGAGTTTTTTTTTCTGTTGGTGACAAAAACTCTAACCTGCACAGCTCGCGGTGAATGTACTAGCCAGGCTGCCTTAATTCCTCAGGCTCGAGACCCTCCTGCCATACACCACAAGGTACTATATTGGCAGTAAATGACAGTTGTCTGATAAGGTTTTCTTTTTGCCCCTGACAGAAAAACAACCACTCTTTACCGAGGAATCAAACCTGGGTCTTCTGAAGGAGAACCAGGCATTCAAGCTGCAAGGAAAGCAAAACCCTTAAATACTGTTTCAAGTTGTTATATTTTATTACAGCTAATTAGAGTGCCAGATTAATGAACTGCTTTAGTTTCATTTTTTCTACAACACATATGTCATCATGTTTCTGTTGCAAAGTTGGAATTTTACACTGAATTCATATTTCATTATTTTTGTCCTGGCAGTAGAAAAACTTAAGTTGGCAGGAGTTTCACATGCACAGACAAATGTGCAGCAGAATGCAGCCAAGGAAGTTGTTAAGGTCAGACTTTGCCATATCTGGTATTTATACTGGAGCTTATGTCGTAGTATAGACACGTCTCTTTTATAAAAGCTTACATTGGTATACTTCTGGACATAGATATGCTTCTGGGTTAAACGAGGCAAGCTAACAGATCTGTTGGCTTCAAAAGTCCTGCTAGATTGACAAGGAGGAGATTTTGAAGACTATGAAAGTCTGCTAATTTACGACATAGCAAATGAGACACCTAATTAAAGATTCCTGAGTTGAAGTTTAAATGTGGTTCAGAGAAAGAGGGATTAATGAGGAGATGCTTGCTTGCTTGTGTTCGTTGGCTTGAGCTCCAACGCGAAGTCCTGTATGTCGGATGAAGGCATCCTGTTGTCCAACATCAGTGTGATGTCATACAGGACCTGAGTTTTGCGTGAGTATCCGTTGTCCCATGTCTGGCTTATTGGTGTGCAGACTGCTGGTTCCTCGCCATACAGGCAGACACTCTCCGACTTCGGAGGAATCGGCGATCCTATTGACCCCAGCCAGGACCCCGAAAGGACCTGTTGCCCAGGACGCTCGACGAGGACACGTCAATAGGTCTTGGCCAGTATATAACCCGGCCCTGGTGCCTTGGAAACACGTCTGCGTCCCTAATGAGGAGATAAATCTAAAGTATTTACAGCCAGTGTGTTGCTGGAACAATTAGCATCTAGAGCTTGCAACATTTGCTGGAGGAGGAGGCAGAACATCTGTGTTTTTACCTAGGGTATATTCATGTCGGTTTTGAATTAACTGTTAATTAATCCTAGTATTATTTTATTTGATCAGTATATATTTCTAGAGTTATTTCATTAATTGGTATATATTCTAAAGTTATTTCATTAATCAGTATATATTATAGAGTTATTTCATTAGATTAGTATGTCTTCTAGAGTTAATTCTCCATTGAAATCATTGTCCTTTACAAGACATTGCAATCGACCCCAACACAATATATCCCATGCAGCTCTGCCCATGTCCTCCCCATATTATTCATTTCTGTTGCTACTTCTCTTCTCCGTGTGTTTCTAGATCTTTCTCTTTCTTTTGCCCCATGGATTTCAGACAAAGGCCTCTCCAGTTATATTATTCTTGGATTTTCTTAATATATGACCTATCCAGCGCCAGCATCTTTTCTTAACCTCTTGGTTCATTTGCATTAGTCTAGCTTTTTCTGTGACCTTCACATTGGTTATTCTGTCATACCATTGTAGGCTTTCTATTTTTCACAGGCACCAATTAATGAATGTTTGTAATTTATTTGTAACCGTTTTATTAAGTTGAACTTAAATGTTGACTTCTCATTCAGAAAGCAGTGGCAAACTACTGAATGTAAAATTGCCTAGAAAATTTACTTGGGGATTTTTGCAACATCCTGCAAAAGACATGCAACATTTTTAAATGTCTCAGTTGTTGTCATTTTATTTTTACAGTATATTTGCCGCCATATATTAGCGCTCAGTAACTTTGGAAAGGTGTTGATAGACCTAGTCTTATTCATATTGATGCTGTTAGTTAGTGGTGTTTAATATTTGCAAAATACATTTAAAAATGTATCACTGAGATATACATGAGGTCCTTGAAAAACCTTGAAAATAAATACAAATTACTCTTTGGCACAAATAGAAAACAAAGGAAATAAACAGAAATAAGTAGGCACACTAAACAAAGGTTAGATGTAAAGCTATAGACACTCTAGGTTTTGAACCTTTTACCCCTTCATGACAACATTGCCTTACTAACAAACAAGTGTGCTTTGATACACAATTAACCAGATATCGCACAAAAGATATCTCCAGCCGGATCCATCATCCACCTTAACCCCCAACTATGGTATATAAACATAATTCTAACCCAATCATTTCTGCAGCACTATAGACATAAGTTTTTTTTATTAACCAGATCAAATAGCAAATTTACCAGGGAAGGTTAACCCGGTAAACAAATGCCTACAGAAGTCGGCTGTGCCGGCCTAACGGTGCAAGGATGCAGCTCTGCTGTAAACAAGCACAACACAATCACGTCCGAAAAAACTCCGGATGAACGCAGAAGAAGACAGAAGTAGCAGCAAATTTAATGGAGGTGTTTTTTGGCATTTGGCTATTACAGTCCTTGCTTCAGGCTCAGAAGTTACCAGGTTCAAATCCCAGCATCATCAAAATCATCACGTACCCTGTCAACTGGCTTAGGCATTCATGCATCGCGACAGATCTCTGTCCCTGTTGTTGTGTATCAATTCTGTTGATAATATTCCTTCATGCTACCATCGTAGTTCAGTACAATATCACCTCTGCTGTGTGTCCACCGTGACGAGGTAGAGGGGCTTGTGCGTCCCAATGACCCCAAGAGCTATGCCGACGGTAGCACAGCTACTGGTAGGGCCACCCATGTCGGACAGGTCAAGGGAGAGGGACCAGACGAAGAGACACACAAACCTGCTGCCTTGTAGGTAGACTGGGGACAGTCAAAGGCTAGGGAAAGCATCCCGAATACATGCTTGTCGAAATCGGATGTGCTGAGCCACAGGCTTGACAAAGCAGTGCAACGTAAAACCTGCTGCCTTGTAGGTAGACTGGGGACAGTCAAAGGCTAGGGAAAGCATCCCGAATAAATGCTTGTCGAAATCGGATGTACTGAGCTACAGGCTTGACAAAGCAGTGCAACGTAACTTAATTCATGATGTCACAAATCAAAATTAATCGTTATGGTGCTAATCCCGCGAAGTCCCATCAGGCGGCGATAGTGCCGGGCCCCCTGCCTCGAGGGGGTCCACCCATGACTACTGGTGGTCACCTTCCCCTGTGCTGTGGAGTCAAGGCACAGAGGAGTAGGTTAAGAGCTATTGACCAAATACCCCGGACACTCAATATACTACAGTGGAATGCCGAAGGAGTTTACAAGAAGAAAGACTCCCTAACACAGCGTCTTCATAAAGATAGAATAGATCTGGCATGCATTCAAGAGACACACCTCAACGCCAATCACAAATTCTCAGTCAGAGGATATCAGGCCACACGTTTCGACCGCGAAGGACACAAAGGAGGAGTTCTAATACTTACACGAAACATAATACCTTGCAGCGAAGTATCTGTGATCTCTGACAACCAAACGGAAATTATAGGTGTTGATATAATGATAAAGGACGTGAAAATAAGAATCTACAATCTGTATAGCCCAGCAGATAAGGACCTTACACTCTCAAATATGAAAATAACTGACACAAACTGCATTATTGTCGGAGACTTTAATAGCCGTTCAGAAAGATGGGGATACCCAGATACTGACAAAAGAGGAGATGAATTGGAGGACTGGGAAATAGACTCAAATCTCCATCTACTCAACAAAGCGGATGACACACCGAGCTTCTACTCCAGAAGATGGCTTACCACTTCTACTCCAGACTTAGCTTTCTGCACAGGAGACATCCTCCACAAAATCGATCGCCATGTGCTGGACCAATTAGCAGGTAGTGACCACAGACCAATCAAGCTTGTAATGAATATGGAGTATGTTCCACAGGAGCAAAAGCCCTTGCCCCGCTGGAATTACAAACGAGCAGATTGGGACAGATTTGCCATACTAACAGACAAATATTGTGAAAACATAAATACACGATATGGCAACATAAAGCAAATGGTGGAAAGTCTAAACAGAGCGATAATACAGGCAGCCACTGAGTCCATTCCAAGAGGAGCGAGGAAAAATTACAAACCATACTGGACTGAAGAACTACAAAGTTTGGAGGACAAAGTTGAAGATGCCAGGAAGACAGCAGAGAGAGAACAAACAATTGAAGCGAACATCTCTCTCAAAGCCATCTCAGCAAAATATAAAAGAACAGTAAATCAAACAACAAGAGATTGTTGGAGGGAAAAAAACAGAAAACCTGAATTTTGACAGGGATGGAAACAAACTATGGAAACTAGTGAAAGCCATGAACAATGAAGGACCTAGAAACAAACAAATAACAATTAAACAAGGAAATGCCTTGCTTACAGGAAAAAAGGCTGCAAATGCACTAATGGAACACTATGCAAGGGCAAACCACATTGATATTACAACCGAACAGAAGAAAGCAATCAAAGACAAACAGATACATCATAGAAATACAGAGACAGCAGCAGAATATATGATGGCAAATCTAACAATGGAAGAAATGGAACAGGCAATGAATACCCTAAAAAAGAAGAAATCACCAGGAAAGGATGGAATCACAAATGAAATGCTAATAGGACTAGGCACCAAGGCAAAGAAGAAACTACTAGCAGTCCTAAATAACAGCTGGAAGAGAGGAATAGTCCCACAGGCATGGAAGGAAGCTATACTAATACCAGTCCCAAAGAAAGGAAAAGACCTGGAAGAAGCCAAATGGCTATCGACCTATCAGTCTACTTAGCTGTGTAGGAAAATTAATGGAACGCATTATCAATGGCAGGCTAACATGGCATCTGGAAGAAAACAAACTCTTAACACCACACCAAGCAGGATTCAGAAAGTACAGATCCACTGAAGATCAAATAACCTATATAGCTCAGGAAATAGAGGATGCCTTCCAAGAGAAAAAGCACACACTAGCAGTCTGGATAGATTTAGAAAAAGCATTTGATAAAGTATGGAAGGAAGGACTGAAAGTAAAACTGCAAAACATGCATGTTTGTGGAAAAATGTATAAATGGATCAGCCACTACCTTGAGAACAGAACTGCCAGGACAAAAGTACAAGGACAAACAAGCAAAATGATGCTGCTGGAGCAAGGTGTCCCCCAAGGAGGAGTTCTTTCACCAACATTATTCCTAGCATATATAAATGACATCACAGAAAATTTTCCAGCCAGAGTACACACATCCTCCTTTGCAGATGACCTAGCCATATGGACATCTGAAGAATATATTAGTACAGCTAACAGCAGAATACAGCAAGCCTTATTAGCGCTAGAGGACTGGTCAAAATCATGGCTAGTGAAGATAAGTGAGGAGAAAACAACATGCACAGTGTTCTCCCTCTCAAATAAAACTCAGCAACCTAAGCTGGTATTGAATGGAAAAATATTGCGCCATGAAGAAAATCCAAACTATCTAGGAGTCACCTTTGATCGTCGCCTGACATGGAAGACACAGGTTGAGAAAAATCTAACAAGAGCAAGGCAGAGAATGGCAATCTTGAAAAAGCTTGCTGGTACAACGTGGGGAGCAGATGAGAAAGTTCTCAAGAAGTTATATACTGGACGGGTGAGGCCAGTACTGGAATATGGCATTGCAGCTTGGGCAACAGCAGCTAAGTCAAACTTTAGCAAAATAAGTAGAGTCCAAAACCAGGGAATGCGAATCATAACTGGAAGCCTGAAGACAACACCTATTAATGAACTAGAAAAGATCACTTGTTTACAACCAATGCAGGATACAAGAGATAGCAGAGCCCAGCAACAAGCAGAAAAATTTAGAAGATTGACAGACCACCCTATGTACAAAAGATTTAATGGTTTTGGAAAGGGAAGACTGAAGCGTAGCAACTTTGTAGAAACTGCAAAACGAAGGATTAGGGCAGATCCTATACTTAACATATCAACAGTCAAGCCCATACACAATGCACACAAGTTCCCAGCTTGGAGACAGCAGCAACTGCCTGAGATGATAGAAAACATTCCTGGTATTGAGAAAAAGAACACTCAGAATGAAACCGAAAGAAGAAAAATAACCCTAAACTACATAAAAGAACATTACCCAAGCAGGAATTGGACCCATGCATATACAGATGGATCAGCCAAAAATTCAATAGAGAATGGAGGAGGAGGAATTCTCCTAAATTTAAAAAATGGAGTGAAAAAAACACATTCAATGGCAACTGGAAAATTTTCAAGTAACTTCAAAGCGGAGGTTGAGGCTCTGAAAACTGCAGCAGAAATGCTCCTGATGGAGGAAAATAAAGAGAAGCAAATAGCTATCTTCACAGATGCAAAGTCAGCTGTCTCAATACTGAAGAGCAATAACAGCACAGAACTAACTGACCTAAGAGCAGCACTCCATGGTCTATGCCAGAAATCCAAAAAAGTTGTAATACAGTGGATCCCATCACATTGTAGTATACCTGGAAACGAAGAGGCTGACAGACTGGCAAAAGAGGGCGGACAACTACCACAGCCTGACATAGACATTACCTATAATGAGGCAAAGAGGTTGATAAAAAGCACTTATAGAACCAAATGGGAATCAGAGCATCCAGGCCATCAGAAGGATGATGCATATTACAAACTCGACCGAAGAGAACAAGTAGCAATCTTCAGACTCCGCACAGGACATAACAGGCTGAAATATCACTTGTTCAATAAACTAAAGATAGGAGATACAGATGAATGTAATTGTAGAACTGGAAAAATGACAGCAAAACATTTGCTGCAGGATTGCCCAACGTATGCAGAACAGAGAAAGATATTTTGGCCCACACCTGCTTCATTTGAGGACAAGCTCTATGGAGATATCAACAAGCTAAAGTTGACCGCAGATTACTTTAACTACATACAGGTTGACATTTAAAGGTGCATGAAGACCCAGAGGCATGAAATGGAATATTGCTTGGATAGCAAATCCATTATGTGGAAAGCCTGAATCAAAAGCCCACTGTGTGGGCTTCATAAAAGGTGGAAAAGTGTCCTAGTGGCATGAAATGGAATATTGCTTGGATAGCAAATCCATTACGTGGAAAGCCTGAATCAAAAGCCCACTGTGTGGGCTTCATAAAAGATGGAAAAGTGTCCTAGTGGCACGAAATGGAATATTGCTTGGATAGCAAATCCATTACATGGAAAGTCCGAATCGAAAGCTCACTGTGTGGATGTTATCTGCAGACTGCATACTTCTGGTTTCCGGAAGAACAGTCTATGGTGAACGGAAGGCCCAATATACGGAAGTGAGGCTAAGCAGCCATGTGCAGGATGTGACGATTCCTTGGGTGAGCCCAGTACCAGAGCGCTATGTATCGGCTCTGCAAGTATGGAAGCCTCCTTGGATGGCGGGGAATGCCCATGGTCTGCCCCTGCCTTCCCTTGAGGGTTGACCAGGATCTTTGGCTGTTCTATATGGACCAGCTGGGATGGGGGATAACACCACAACAGTGAGAGTCAAACGTCCTAAGAAACCCCCGGGAAGGTTAACCCGGTCAACAAATGCCCGCAGAAGTCGGATGTGTCGGCCTAGCGGCGCAAGAACGCAGCTCTGCTGTAAACAGGCACAACGCAATCACAAGAAAAATCACATCCGGGAAAAAAAAACTGGATGAACGAAGAAGAAGAAGTTCAGTACAATATTATGTCTCTCGGTCTGCTGCTGCCTATTTTTACCGGAGATCTTCCCAGTCTTGATGTTTCCTTGGCCTCTCTTCTCATCACATTACCAGCAAATACTGTTTCTCTTATTGCATAAGATGCTTTTCATTTTATGTAGAGCAACCTTTACTTGGATATCCTGCTTTTAATCCCTGTCACGCATCTTCTGTCTGATGTTATGAATTTCCCCAAATATTTGAATTTATTGAATTGGTTAAGCTATAGTGAGGGTCTCCATAGCAAAGTGGTTAAGCAACCTGCCATTCACTCCAAAGTTTTGGATCACCAGTAATTATTTTTTCAGAGACTTATGTGCATCGTTGCTGGAGCTATGAATTCATGCTTTGTATGATGATTTCAGCATGCCACCTTGCGGAAAGAGACTAAGCCATGTTGGTTAAAATCTGGTGCAATGAAGTCAAACTAGGAAGTCATTCTTATGTCTCTTGCATCTTTTTCAAAGCCTTCTATTGTCACATATTGATCGTAATTACTTGGGCTAGAGATTTTTACCAAAATCCCTTCATTTCAAATACTGATTTCTTGGGTATTGAGATTAAGCACCCAGCTCTCTTGGATAAGAGTGAAAAATAGAGAATTCTATATACATGCTGCTCACATTGAAAACCTCACATCAGTTGGAAACCGTAAAGAGGCTGTAAGGCTGCTATCATGGTAAATTTGTTAGGAAACAAAACCTACCCACACATAAACAACCCGTTACTTTGGATGAAATCTGTGTAAAGGAAGTAAATCTTCCACAGATGCAATCCAAAGTCAGACACACTGACCATTAAGCTATGGAAGAAAATAACGAAGAAGCATATTGAGCCATTAATACCATGTCTTGTATGTAACAGGGTGGAAGTCCACATTTTAATGTTGGTTTTTTTTTTTTTTTTTTTTGCATATCCTTTACAGGACATCGCTGTCAACACCAGCATCTTTCAGCTGTATGTTGATTTCTTGGCAAGATTACGCTCAGTAGTTTGCCATTGCTTTCTGACCGGCTGGCTCACATACCCTGTAAGTTACCGATGCGATTCGAACCACTGCTGATTCTCACCGTCATCACGTCACCGACGAGAGTATACGAGATTACGGAGAAAAGTCATAACCACGAAGCCGGCTAATGTTGGGTAGTGACACTAAATAAGCCATCTGTAACAGGCTTACAAAATCCTCGGTCTCAACAACAAATAAGGACAACTACACCAGGACCCCGATCACGGAAACTAAATAAAATATCTCCCGCAACAAGGCGGCCTCTCTCAGTAGGTTGGTGGCCGGATCAGTATGCAGTTGAAGCAAATGTAGGGACAGTCCGTAATAGACCAATCGTCCTATTCCAGACGACTTAAACCATGTTGATCGATATAGTGGGTCATAGTTAATGCTCTCAGTACTTCACATGTTCCAACAAATAGAAATCCCATAACGAGAATGATAATTGGCCTGCCTGTGACTCCATTCGATACGATTAAAAACATCACACATTTTTCACTTAGAAGAATTTCAATCTAAAATTGTATTGAATCTGATTCAACGACAACCGCATGTTGAGCATATTGATGTGAAGTTCCCAAACATAAAAAATAGTAATGATACAATTGCTGCCAGCCATCCGGCAAAAGCAAATAACTTTCTCTGTATAAATATATACGGCCCAACATTCTACTGAAGCAAAATTCACGTACTGATATCTCTATCAATTGAACTAATTTTCACTATTCTTCTTCTGGGCCTAATCCTCTCTGACCCGCTCTGATGTTCTGTATCCTTCCTTTCCGGTTGTTATCCCTCCTCTATCTGTTTTGCGTCCTTCCTTTCCGGTTGTTATCATCTCTCTGTCTGTTCTGTTGTCATCCCCCTGACAACACCAAAATTCTCTACGCAAAAATAATATTTCTTTTTAGTGCATTCTCGTGCAATAAGAGGGATTTTCCTTTGGGTATCTTCTTTCACCCTGAAGGTCCAAACATAAATTCATCTCTCCTTCTTTAACCCATCACCAGGACAGTATGACTTGGGTATGTTGCCTCTCTGTACCCAACCTATTCTGTTAAAGTATAATTTTAGCACCAACAGCATCAAATGAGAGGGACACAAAGTATATAGAATGAGTAAAACTTTATTCCTTATGTTGTAAATAAAGCAATGAACAAACAACAAATATTGTTTCCCCACCAGAATCCATCAGATTGGACACAATGGAGAGTATGCAAAAACCCTTTGGGTAGAACCTACTACCTCAACATTTGTACAAAGGAGTCTGTTTATGACAAGCCACAGGTTCTGTTAGACTTTGAAGGTAATGCTGCATTTATATATGTATGTATATCTGTCTGTCTAAAAGTACTGGAGAGTTTTGGTCATAGACCATAACTTTATGAAGAGAAAATCCCAACTGCACCTCCCCGTGGTAAAGGATGGAAACACACCACGGTGTGGCTAACACAGCTCTGGGGACCGAGTATCCACTGGAATAAGTGGACAACTCTGCAGCTGAGCAGAGCAGGGCACTCACTTGTCCTGACAGTCGGAAATGGCTGTCAAAGGCAGAGGTAAAAGACCACCATGTGAATGTGGAAGGCAAGGGGAAACCACCACATTATCTTCCCAAGACTTCATGGCATAATCTATATCAGAGTTAGTGAACGACGTTAATGGCTGTCTTAGGGCATCCTCGTCCGGTAGGGACAGTCATGAGCCACAGGTGACACCAGACCGTCATCCAGCTACTGATGGCAAAATCATAACTAAAATAAATAAATTTAGAGTAGGAACATGGAATGTTAGGACATTAAATGAGCTAGGAAAGTTGACCAATGTTCTAAGAGAGATGGATAGCATGAAAATGAATATACTAGGCGTTAGTGAGATGAGATGGAAGGGATCGGGCAAAATTATAGCTGACAATCACACACTAATTTATTCTGGAGGGGATACACATGAAAAAGGTGTAGGAATAATATTAGATGAAAAAACAGCCAAGTCAATTAATGGATACTGGTGTATTTCAGATAGATAATGGTAAAAATCAAAGGCAAACCAATAGATATAAATATTATACAAGTATATGCACCAACAACAAGCAGTAGTGATGAAGAAATACAACACTTTTATGACGAAATAGAAATGGTGATGGCTCAAATTGGATCACAAGAAATAAAAATAATACTTGGTGATTTTAATGCAAAAGTAGGAAAGGGAAAAATGGAGGATGTAGTGGGGAATTAGGTTTAGGTACAAGAAATGAAAGAGGGGAAAAGCTAATAGAATGGGCAAATATCAATGATATGATAATTGGAAACACATGGTTTAAACACCATAAAAGACGACTGTACACATGGAAAAGCCCTGATAAGAAAATACGCAACCAAATTGACTACATACTAATTAATAAAAGATTTAGAAATGCTTTAATTAATGTAAAGACAATGCCTGGTGCTGACTGTAATAGTGATCATGTACCACTATGTGGACAAATAAAAGTAAGATTAAAGAGAGGGGAAAAAATGGTTAAGAACATGAGACTTAATAAAGAGGTTCTGAAAATAGATAAAGAAATGCAAGAACAATACAGAGTGACTGTGAAAAATAGGTACAATGCAATAGCTAAAATACAGAGTATAAATGAACAATGGGAAATGTTAAGGGACTCCATTCATCAAACTAGCAAAGAAGTATTACCGGAGAGAGGCAAAATAGCTAAGAAAAAATGGATGAATGAAGAAATCTTAAAACTGATGGACAAAAGAAAACAGAGTAAAATGACACATAAGAATACGCTAAGATAAATAAAGAAATAAAAGATAAATGTGGGAAGGCTAAAGAAAGTTGGTTAAACGAGCAATGCAAAAGAATTGAATTAAATTCCATTAAAGATACAAAAAATATGCACAGACAAATCAGTGAGCTTACAGGAAGAAAAATAAGAATAAATACAGGGTGTTTGAAATCAAAAACAGGAAAGATATTATTAGAGGAAGGTGCTATAATGAAGAGGTGGAATGAGTATATAAGAGAATTATATGATGGAGAAAGGGAAGAATTAACAGAAGATAGTAACTTAGAAGGTCCACCTATTCTGAAAGAAGAAGTCGCTGACGCTATGAAACGTATGAAGAAAGGAAAAACAGCTGGGCCAGATGAAATCACAATAGAAGAATTAGAAGTATTGGGAGAATTTGGAGTAGATATATTAACCAAAATGTTGAATGATATTTACAGCAGTGGATATTTACCCAGTGATATGCTGAGATCTGTATTTATAGTAATACCAAAAAGACTAGGAGCAATTGATTGTGAAGATTTTCGTACAATTAACCTTATAAACCATATCACTAAGCTTCTACTCAGAATCATAATGAGAAGAACCAAAAAGAAAATAAAAATGGAAATTAGTGAAGAACAGTATGGATTTGTGGAAGGAAAGGGCACAAACAATGCAATTTATACATTACGGACACTAATAGAAAGGTCAATAGAGAAACAGAGAGACATATATTTGTGCTTCATAGATTATACTAAGGCATTTGATAAAGTAAAACATGATGAACTGATTAAAATGTTGGAAGATATCAACATTGATGGAAAAGATTTAAGAATAATAAAGAATGTTTACTGGAACCAAGTAGCAGCAATTAAGATGGGAAATAAAGAGGGTAGTTACGAACAGATAAAGCTAGGAGTACGACAAGGGTGTGTCTTGTCACCAGATCTTTTCTCCCTGTATAGCGAAGTAATAATGAGAGAAATCAAAGAGATGCCAGGAATACTAGTTGGAGGTTATAATATAAATAATATACGCTATGCAGATGACACAGTATTGGTGGCGGACAATTCAACAGACCTACAACAATTATTAGATGTTGTAGTAACAGAGAGTGCAAGGAAAGGACTCTCCTTGAATATCAAGAAAACAGTAACAATGGTAATATCAAAGAAAATGGTGACACCAAAATGTGACATAGAAATAGAAGGGAAAATCCTTAACCAAGTGGATAATTTTAGATACCTAGGGGCATTTATAACATCAGATGGAAGATGTACAACAGAGATTAGGAGCAGAATAGGGCAGGCAAAAGCCGCATTTCAGAAAATGAAGAGTATCTTATGCAATAAGTCGCTATCACTGAATGTAAGAAAGAGAGTGCTGAAATGCTATGTAGAACCAGTTTTGCTGTATGGCAGTGAATCTTGGAATGTAAATGAACAAATTAAGAAGAAATTAGAAGCAACAGAGATGTGGTTCCTGAGACGAATGTTGCGAATTCCTTGGACTGTCAGAGTAACTAACGACGACTGCCTGAAAAAGGCTAATGAAACTAGAACATTATATACAACAATAAGACAGAGACAAACATCTTTCTTCGGTCACGTGATGAGAAGAGAGGCATTGGAGAACATCGTAACAACTGGAAAGATCGAGGGGAAGAGAGGCAGAGGCAGACCAAGAGAAATGATGCTGGATGGATTGAGACGGTGGCATGGAGGAATATCAGCAGCAGAGTTGATCCAGAAAACCAAAGACCGAGATCTTTGGAGAGCCATGAACGCCTACGCCAGCCGGCCAGCTGGCACGGCACTTGATGATGATGATATCTGTCTCTGTGTGTGTGAACGAGTGAACCACAAATTGAAGATCCTGCATTTGAAGAAATCCTATATGTAATCACACGACTTAAAAACAATAAGGCAACAGGTGCTGATGGAATTGCTGCTGAATTTATAAAGGCAGGTGGCCATGCATTACATCTAAAGCTATACGAACTAATAATAAAAATCTGGAGGACAGAAGAATTACCCCATGACTGGAAGAGTCATTATTGACACCTATCTTTAAGTCTTTGAATAGTGAAAATCACAATTTATATCTTAACATAGCAAAAACAAAGATAATGCATACAGATAAAGCTACTATGGAGAAAGAAATATACATTAATGGGGGAAAATTGGAGGTGGTGGAAAATTTTGAATATCTTGGGTCATTGATTACCAACAACGGTGACACAATGAAAGAAACTAAACGGCGACTATCCATTGCTCTTCAAAGTCTAAAATAGCTGAATAAATTATGGAGTGGGACAGACAGAACTACAAAAATTAGATTTTAAGAGCATGCATCTTTCCCATTGCAACATACGCCCGTGAGACATAGACACTTACTAAACAAGCTGAATAGCGCATAAACGCCTTTGAATATAAATGTTATGTACGAGTTCTAAGAATATCTTGGGTAAAGAAAAGAACAAATGCATCCATACTTCAAGAGTTGAATATTGAAGAGGGTTGGCTATTAAAGACGATAAAACAAAGAAAATTGAAGTATTTTGGTCACTTGAAACGTCACGAAAGTTTGGAGAGAACAATAAGGGAAGGGTATATGCCTGGGAAGAGAGGAAGAGGAAGGCCAAAGAGAAAATGGGTGCAGGATGTGGCGGATGATCTCCAGATGGGTGTATCAGACGCGGGACATCTTGCTTATGATCGAGAGGTTTTCCGGAAGGTTGTTATGGGAGCGAGGTTTTGCAAAGGACATGCTACTGAATGAATGAATCTTTAAGAAAGGAGACAAGTTCCAATATGAAAATTATAGAGGAATATCACTACTGTCCACAAGCTACAAGATAACATCCGCAGTATTACTAAATAGACTAAAACCATATTCAGAAGACATATTAGATGACTACCAGGCGGGTTTTAGACAAAACAGATTAACAACAGATCAGATATTTATCTTACAACAAATAGCCGAGAAAAATTGGGAATATAAAAGAGATCTCCATAACATTTTTGTGGATTTTAAAAAGGCTTATGATAGTGTCCATAGGAATAGTCTATGGAATGCAATGCAGAAATTTGGAATACCAAGGAAGTTAATCAACATGACCAGACTATACATGGAAGATACTTACAATATTGTAACATATAAAGGCAGGAAATCAGACCCTTTCCAAATAACATCTGGCTTGAAACAAGGTGATGCACTATCGCCGCTACTCTTCAATCTGACTCTAGAAAAAGTTGTAAGGAAGGTAAAGGAGGAATGTGATATTGGAGGAACATCCAAGCTGCTTGGTTATGCAGATGATATAGATATTATAGGGGAAAATGAAGAACAAAAGACATTGGAAATATTGACTCACTTAAAGGAAAAAGCCCAACAGATGGTGCTGGTTATCAACCAAGATAAGACAGAATATATGGTAATTTCAAGAGAAGGAATGGCTGCAAACTCTGGCCACATACAAATAGATAATATGACCATTAAAAGAACGGAAACATACAAATACCTGGGTACAATCTTCAACTGCTCCAACATAAGGGAAGAAATACAAACTAGAATCAATTCTGGAAATAAGATATACTATGCACTACAACATCTACTAAAATCAAATGCGCTATCTCGTAACACCAAAATCACAATATACATGACACTGATCAGACCAATTGTGCTGTATGGCTCTGAAGCCTGGAGTACAATTAAAGGAGACAAAGCCTTGTTACAAACCTTTGAGAGCAAAGTTTTAAGACGCATCTTTGGACCCATCAGGGATACACAAAGTGGAGAGTGGAAAAGAAGAAGTAACAAAGACGCATCTTTGGACCCATTAGGGATACACAGTGGAGAGTGGAAAAGAAGAAGTAACAAAGACATTTATGATCTGTTTAAGTCCCCGCTAATCACTGGTATCATGAAGGCTAATAGACTACAATGGCTGGGGCATATAGAAAGAATGGAAGACAATAGGGAAACAAAACTCGCTTACACTCAGGAAATAAATGACCGTAGACTCCGAGGTAGACCAAGAAGACGGTGGAGAGATAATATATATACAGACCTACAAGCACTTGGAATCAACGACTGACAAGAGAAGGTCAACCAGAGAGATGAATGGAGACGGATTGTATCTGCAGCAAAGAACCTCAATGGCTTGGAATGCTGAAGAAGAAGAAGCTTCATCTGCCGGTCTCCATGGCTAAGGGCTTGTGTTAGCAATTTGTGAGCCTGCTTACCTGCGTTCAAAACACAGCTGCGGCCGATATGCCAGCAGACCGTGTCACGCTGGGGTTTAACATGTTGGTATGGGAGCCGGTTGTTCAGAAAGCAGTGCAAACTACTGAACGTAAACTTGCCAAGACATCAACAACAGCAATAAAATGCTGGTGTTGACAGTGATGTCCTGTAAATAGAGGGGGGGGGGGGGGGGGGGAAGCTTCATCTACTATTAATACCACCTTCTGCTGCCTCTCCTGCTCCTCCTCCTAACCATATCTGTGTGTCATTGTGTGCCACAATGTATACATTTGTTATCGGGTCCCTTCATTTCCCTTCATTCATCGGTATACGTAAGTGACACTGTTATAGCCAATCTTTTATATAAT
Source organism: Cepaea nemoralis (assembly GCA_014155875.1). Classification (NCBI taxonomy): domain Eukaryota; kingdom Metazoa; phylum Mollusca; class Gastropoda; order Stylommatophora; family Helicidae; genus Cepaea; species Cepaea nemoralis. The sequence continues at coordinate 488,044 of JACEFZ010009871.1, forward strand.
TGTATCAGTCTGTGGTTTATTTTTCCTGCCTCTTTGCTGCTTGCCTGCTCTCTAAAACCTGGAGATTAATTTTTGGCAAAGAATCGTAGCAAATAGCATGACCACACTAGACATGTATTCAGCACGTTGCCTCTCAGAGAGTCATTGTTGGTTTATCGAACTCTAAATAAATTGTTCATGTCCTTAAGTCAAAAATGGCTTTGTTCAGGGTGATACAGTCATCAACAAACTGTCAGTCTATGCAGTGTTTAAAATCATATGTTGTGTTAGGTTATTGAGTCCAAAGACTGGTATGGAGTTTCTGATCATATCTATTCTAATTCATGTTTGTTACATGCTTGCAAACTTAATTTTTGTCACATAATTTGGTGGTTTTGCCTTGACTCCAACATCTTCATGGGTGGTTTGTTACCTTCTCTTTTGACATCTTTTTTGACAGCAATGTCTGGCAGTCAGGACAAGTGAGTGCTATACTCTGCACAGGAGCTCAGTTGTCCACTTCTTCTGATGGATTCTCATTTTTCTTAACTGCATTTGCCAAACATTGTTCATTTCCAGTGATTTACTACTTCAAGTTTCCTTTCAGCCAAGATGGTATTTTTCATATCTTCCACCCCATCATTTTAGAGGACTTTTAAATTTCAACTTAGTATTTTTTTTTTGTCTATTCTGTTTAAATGTTTATAATTTGTTTGTATTTTGAAGGCCATCCATTGCACACAAATACTTCCATAAGTGTTATAAACTCCTTCAGTAGATCTTACAAGGTGTTCAAACACAGTGCACAAATTTAGTAGCACAGACAAGGATCCCCATTCTGTCTTTGGCAACCTTTTAAATTGTCAGGATAAGTGGGTACCCCCTACAGTTTTTGTTTGTTTGTTCAGTTTTAAAATGCCAGGACATTTGTTTCATACACACATGCACCTGGTTCCACATGGTTTTTCTGAGAACCCCAGGCAACCTTAATGTCAGGGGGTAAGAGTAACATCCTCTGGTTCCTTATTTTGTTAAAGATTAATAGCCTGATTCATACATGACCTTCTCAAGTTAGAGCCAGTTGCTGGACCTCAAAGTCATTTTGCCACCAGTTTTGTTGATATATTTGTAAAATGTTTTATGAATAATGTAACATATATTCTGATTTGAGGAACGGCTGTCCGAGTGGCTAGAATGCCGGATTCTCCTTCGGGAGATCCGGGTTCTAATCCTCGGTAAGGTGTGGAGATTTTTTTCTGTTGGTGACAAAAACTCTAACCTGCACAGCTCGCGGCGAATGTACTAGCCAGGCGGCCTTATAGTGTGTGTATTTTTTGTTGCCTCAATATAAAATTCAATATCTCAGTAACCAACTGAGGGAAAATGATGAGATTTAGCATATAACCTTATAATTATGTCCACCCAACAAAAAAATTTTTGTTCTGGAGATTTACAGCAGATTTCAATGTTTGTTTATATGCGGTATATATTTTATTGCCCCCGTATTCATTCTATCATTTTAAGAGTATTACCGCTTCAACAAGACACACCCCCGCTGTTTTTGAAATTAGTCTGCACGGTTTTCGCTTTTGGCAGACGGAGGGAATTTATATGGGGTAGTTCAGAAGTGTCGTCAAACTGTGGGTTCTTTCATGAAACGTGATTATATAAATAAACTAGCTAGCTCGGCCAGGCTCCTGGCGGGGATCTATCTATCTATCTATCTATCTATCTCTCTGTCTCTCTGCCTGCCTGTCTGTCTGCCGGCCGGCCGGCTGACCCACCGACCGACCGGCCCACCAACCGACCCACCCACCCAGTCAGCCAGCCATCCACCCACCCACCTACCATTCTACCTACCTACCTTTCTGTCTGTCTGTCCGCGCTATTAAATATTGATAAAAGTTACTGGAAAAAACGTCAGGACCATGTGTTGAAAGAGGAAGAGGACTATTGGAGAAAGGATGGATTGAATTTTATGCAACCGAGAGCAATCATCAACCTACTGGAATCGTCCAACACAGATTAAGGTATGAGCAGATCGCAGACCTTAATCTATGTACACACTTACTGGGATATTTTGCTCCAACTATTCAGACGAATTGCAGGCCCTAAACATTACAGCATCAGCATCAGCTGAAGAAACAAGAAGGAAATGAAAAATAAGGTAAGAAATATATTCCTTCTACTTTCCTGTTGATTTACAAATTATTTACCCCGTGCCTCTGTAAATTCTCTGTCTTTACTAATATTACACATTGCACCCCTCTCGGGATTCTCCGTGGTGAAGTGGTCAAGCCGTCTGACTCGGGCTCTGAAGGTTGTATGTTCGATTCCCGGCCGCGTCCTTCATTTCACGGGTGCATTTTTTCAGAGGCTCCCAAGGGTCGTCGCTGGAACTACGGAGTTTGTGCTTTGTGCGACGCTTTCCACGCTGCGGAAAAAACTGAGCCATATGGGATAAAAACCCGGTGCAATGCAGCCGACCCTGTCGATTTTAAGCTAGTTCTTTCATTGCACCCACTCCCATACGAATCCGGATACGCCTTTGTGTGTCATCAGGATTGGCAGATCTCCCATTACCGTAAAAATAATTTTGTTAGCGAGAAATCACTAGTTGTTCAGCAAAACATCAAAGAGAATGTCGCCGCTTTCAATGATTTAAGTTGTTTTTGGACCTATCAAAGACATATTCCTTGGGTGGGGGTAAATATAAGACGGCTGGAAAAATTTCATAACGATGCAACAGACAGTTTTCAAAATAATTGATCGTGAATGAAGGCAAACAAATGTGGACATACTATAATTCCTCAAGCTCAAGACCCTCCTGCCATACACCACAAGGTACTATATTGGCAGTAAATGACAGTTGTCTCACAATTATATTCTGGTAGCTGAGGTTCTATATTTCACATGTTTAAAGTCACATTGTTGATTGCTTCTGTGAAACAAACCTTTGCATGGAAAGCTGTCATCTACTGGCTATTACCTGCAGTGTAGTACAGGGGGGAATCTTGAGCCTGAGGAATTAAGACTGCCTGGTTAGTGCAGTCGGCATGAAATGTGCAGGATAAGGTTTTCTTTTTGCCCCTGACAGAAAAACAACCACTCTTTACAGAGGAATCAAACCTGGGTCTCCTGAAGGAGAACCAGGCATTCAAGCTGCAAGGAAAGCAAAACCTATAAATACTGTTTCAAACTGTCATATTTTATTACAGCTAATTAGATTGCCAGATTAATGAACTGCTTTAGTTTCATTTGTTCTAAAACACATATGTCATCATGTTTCTGTTGCAAAGTTGGAATTTTACATTGAATTCATATTTCATTATTTTTATCCTGGCAATAGAAAAATTTAGGTTGGCAGGAGTTTCACAGGCACAGACAAATGTGCAGCAGAATGCAGCCAAGGAAGTTGTTAAGGTCAGACTTTGCCATATCTGGTATTTATACTGGAGCTTATGTCGTAGTATAGACACGTCTCTTTTATAAAAGCTTACATTGGTATACTTCTGGACATAGATATGCTTCTGGGTTAAAAGAGGCAAGCTAACAGATCTGTTAGCTTCAAAAGTCCTGCTAGCTAGAACACATGATTGACAAGGAGGATATTTTGAAGACTTCATGAAAGTCTGCTAATTTACGATATAGCAAATGAGACACCTAATTAAAGATTCCTGTGTTGAAGTTTACATGTGGTTCAGAGAAAGAGGGACTAATGAGGAGATAATCTAAAGTGTTTACAGCCAGTGTGTTGCTGGAACAATTAGCATCTAGAGCTTGTAACATTTGCTGGAGGAGGAGGCAGAACATCTGTGTTTTTACCTAGGGTATATTCATGTCGTTTCTGAATTAACTGTTAATTAATTCTAGTATTATTTTATTTGATCAGTATATATGTCTAGAGTTATTTCATTAATTGGTACATATTCTAAAGTTATTTCATTAGATCAGTATATATTATAGACTTATTTCAGTAGATTAGTATGTCTTCTAGAGTTGATTCTCCATTGAAAGCATTGTCCTTTACAGGACATTGCAATCGACCCCAACACAATATATCCCATGCAGCTCTGCCCATGTCCTCCCCATATTATTCATTTCTGTTGCTACTTCTCTTCTCCGTGTGTTTCTAGGTCTTCCTCTATTTCTTTTGCCCCGTGGATTCCAGACAAAGGCCTCTCCAGTTATATTAGTCTTTTTCTTAATATATTTTATTCTTAATCTTTTCTTAATATATGATCTATCCAGCACCAGCGTCTCTTCTTAACCTCTTGGTTCATTTGCATTAGTCTAGCTTTTTCCGTGACCTTCACATTGGTTATTCTGTCATACCATTGTAGGCTTTCTATTTTTCACAGGCACCAATTAATGAATGTTTGTAATTTATTTGTAACCGTTTTATTAAGTTGAACTTAAATGTTGACTTCTCATTCAGAAAGCAGTGGCAAACTACTGAATGTAAAATTGCCTAGAAAATGTACTTGGGGTTTTTTTTTTTGCAACATCCTGCAAAAGGCGTGCAACATTTTTTTATGTCTCGGTTGTTGTCATTTTATTTTTACAGTATATTTGCCGCCATATATTATCGCTCAGTAACTTTGGAAAGGTGTTGATAGACCTAGTCTTATTCATATTGATGCTGTTAGTTAATGGTGTTTAATATTTGCAAACTACATTTAAAAATGTATCACGGAGATATACATGAGGTCCTTGGAAAAACCTTGAAAATAAATACACATTACTCTTTGGTACTAATAGAAGACAAAGGAAATAAACAGAAATAAGTAGGCACACTAAACAAAGGTAAGATGTAAAGCTATAGACACTCTAGGTTTCTTCTTCTTCTTCTTCGTTCATCCAGAGTTTTTTTTTTTTCCGGATGTGATTGCGTTGTGCCTGTTTACAGCAAAGCTGCGTTCTTGCGCCGTTAGACCGACACATCCAACTTCTGCAGACATTTGTTGACCGGGTTAACCATCCCAGGGACACTCTAGGTTTTGAACCTTTTACCCCTTCATGACAACATTGCCTCACTAACAAACTAGTGTGCTTTGATACACAATTAGCCAGACATCGCACAAAAGATGTTATCTCCAGCCGGATCCATCATTCACCTTAACCCCCAACTGTGGTATATAGACATAATTTTAACCCAATCATTTCTGCAGCACTATAGACATAAGTTTTTTTATTAACCAGATCAGGCAGCAAATTTACCCAAGAAGGTTAACCTGGTAAACAAATGCCCGCAGAAGTCGGCTGTGTCGGCCTAACGGTGCAAGGATGCGGCTCTGCTGTAAACAAGCACAACACAATCACGTCTGAAAAAACTCCGGATGAACGCAGAAGAAGAAAGAAGTAGCAGCAAATTTAATGGAGATGTTTTCTGGCATTTGGCTATTACAGTCCTTGCATCAGGCTCAGAAGTTACCAGGTTCAAATCCCAGCATCATCAAAATCACCACGTACCCTGTCAACTGGCTTAGGCATTCATGCACCGCCACAGATCTCTGTGCTTGTTGTTGTGTATCAATTCTATTGATAATTTTCCTTCATGCTACCATCGTAGTTCAGTACAATATTATGTCTCTCAGTCTGCTCCTGCCTCTTTTTACCAGAGATCTTCCCAGTCATGATGTTTCTCTGGCCTCTCTTCTCATCACATTACCAGCAAATACTGTTTCTCTTAATGCTTAAGATGCTTTTCATTTTATGTAGAGCAGCCTTTGCTTGGATATCCTGCTTTTAATCCCTGTCACGCATCTTCTGTCTGGTGTTATGAATTTCCCCAAATATTTGAATTTATTGAATTGGTTAAGCTATAGCGAGGGTCTCCATAGCAAAGTGGTTAAGCAACCTGCCATTCACTCCAAAGTTGTGGATCACCAGTAATTTTTTTTCAGAGACTTCTGGGGGTCGTTGCTAGAGCTTATGGATTCATGCTTTGTGTGATGATTTCAGCATGTCGCCTTGTGGAAAGAGACTAAGCCATGTCAGTTAAAATCTGGTGCAATGAAGTCAAACTAGGAAGTCATTCTTATGTCTCTTGCATCTTTTTCAAAGCCTTCTATTGTCACATATTGATCGTAATTACTTGGGCTAGAGATTTTTACCAGTATCCCTTCATTTCAAATACTGATTTCTTGGGTATTGAGATTAGGCACCCAGCTTACTTGGATAAGAGTGAAAAATAGAGTTCTCTATGCATGCTGCCCACATTAAAAACCTTTCAGCAGTTGGAAGTCGCAAAGAGGCTGTAAGGCTGCTATCATGGTAAATTTGTTAGGAAACAAAACCTACTCACACATAAACAACCCGTTACTTTGGATGAAATCTGTGTAAAGGAAGTAAATCAGACACACTGACCATTGAGCTAAGGAAGAAAATAACGAAGAAGCATATTGAGCCATTAATACCATGTCTTGTATGTAACAGGGTGGAAGTCAACTTTTTAATGTTGGGTTTTTTTTTTGTTTTTTTTTTGCATATCCTTTACAGGACATTGCTGTCAACACCAGCATCTTTCAGCTGTATGTTGATTTCTTGGCAAGATTACGCTCAGTAGTTTGCCATTGCTTTCTGAGCAGCCGGCTCACATACCCCATAAGTTACCGATGCGATTCAAACCACTGCTGATTCTCACTGTCATCACGTCACCGACGAGAGTATACGAGATTACGAAGAAAAGTTATAACCTCTAAGCCACGAAGCCGGCTAATGTTGGGTAGTGACACTAAATAAGCCATCTGTAACAGGCTCACAAAATCCTCGGTCTCAACAACAAATAAGCCATCTGTAACAGGCTCACAAAATCCTCAGGTCTCAACAACAAATAAGCCATCTGTAACAGGCTCTCAAAATCCTCGACCTCAACAACAAATAAGGACAACTACACCAGGACCACGACACCGATCACGGAAACTAAATAAAATATCTCCCGCAACAAGACGGCCTCTCTCAGTAGGCTGGTGGCCGGATCAGTATGCAGTTGAAGCAGATGTAGGGACAGTCCATACCAGACCAGTCGTCCTATTCCAGACGCCTTAAACCACGTTGATCAACATAGTGGGGCATAGTTAATACTCTCAGTACTTCACATGTTCCAACGAATAAAAATCCCATCCCGAGAATGATAATTGGCCTGCCTGTGACTTCATTCGATACGATAAAAAACATCACACATTTTACACTTAGAAGAATTTCAATCTAAAATTGTATTGAATCTGATTCAACGACAACCGCATGTTGAACATATTGATGTGAAGTTCCCAAACATATAAAAAATAGTAATGTAGTAATGATACAATTGCTGCCAGCCATCCGGCAAAAGCAAATAACTTTCTCTGTATAAATATATACGGCCAGACATTCTACTGAAGCAAAATTCACGTACTGACATCTTTATCAATTGAACTAATTTTCACTATTCTTCTTCTGGGCGTAATCCTCTCTGATCTGTTCTGAAGTTCTGCATCCTTCCTTTCTGGTTGTTATTCCTCCTCTATCTGTTCTGCGTCCTTCCTTTCCGGTTGTTATCATCTTCTCTAACTGTTCTGTTGTCATCCCCCTGACAACACCAAAATTCTCTACGCAAAAATAATATTTCTTTTTAGTGCATTCTCGTGCAATAAGAGGGATTTTCCTTTGGGTGTCTTCTGTCACCCTGAAGGTCCAAACATAAATTCATCTCTCCTTCTTTAACCCATCACCAGGACAGTATGACTTGGGTATGTTGCCTCTCTGTACCCAACCTATTCTGTTAAAGTATAATTTTAGCAACAACAGCATCAAATGAAAGGGACACAAAGTATGTAGAATGAGTAAAACTTTATTATTTCATGAGTAGTAAGTAATGAACAAACAACAAATATTGTTTCCCCACCAGGATCCATCAGAATGGACACAATGGAGAGAATACAAAAACTATTTTGGTAGACCCTACTACTACAACATTTCAACAAAGAAGACTGTTTATGACAAGCCACAGGTTCTGTTAGACTTTGAAGGTAATGCTGCATTTATATACGTGTATATATCTGTCTGTGTGTGTGTGTGCGCGCAAGCATGCTGTGTTCACATTATGAAGCATCTGATGTAAATGCATAGATGTCTGTGTGTGTTTTCATATTGTGGTCAACCCAAAATTCTCTCTTCATCCATGTTTGTTTATTGTACTATAAGAATAAAATATATTGTCATGAATTTTATGGCTTGCTAATATCAATGACTTTTAGTTCAATGCATCAGTTTTCAGAAAGCAGTTGTTAGCTGGCTTTCTATAACTTTTTGCTGTCTCAAGCTTATTTGAAAGGCAACAGAGAATTGAAAATAAGTTTTGCTGCTTCAAAATTAATGGTTTCATTTTTATTTATGGTTTATAAGCTTCATAAAAATGGGAATATGATAAATACCAATGAGGAAATGTGTAACACATGAAAAGAATATTTTGTTGAATTACTAAATTGTGAAGCTTCATGTAACACTTTCCCACAGGAAGAGGTTCTAACGTGTGAAACATAAATTGAAGAACCTTCATTTGAAGAAATCCTATATGTAATCACACGACTTAAAAACAATAAGGCAACAGGGGCTGATGGAATTGCTGCTGAATTTATAAAGGCAGGTGGCCATGCATTACATCTAAAGCTATACAAACTAATAATAAACATCTGGAGGACAGAAGAATTACCCCATGGCTGGAAAGAGTCATTATTGATATCTATCTTTAAGAAAGGAGACAAGTTCCAATGTGAAAATTATAGAGGAATATCACTACTGTCCACAAGCTACAAGATACTATCCGCAGTATTACTAAATAGACTAAAACCATATTCAGAAGACATATTAGGTGACTACCAGGCGGGTTTTAGACACAACAGATCAACAATAGAGCAGATATTTATCTTACGACAAATAGCCGAGAAAAATTGGGAATATAAAAGAGATCTCCATAACATTTTTGTGGATTTTAAAAAGGCTTATGATAGTGTCCATAGGAATAGTCTATGGAATGCTATGCAGGAATTTGGAATGCCAAGGAAGTTAATCAACATGACCAGACTATGCATGGAAGATACTTACACTATAGTAACATATAAAGGCAAGAAATCAGACCCTTTCCAAATAACATCTGGCTTGAAACAAGGTGATGCACTATCGCCGCTACTCTTCAATCTGGCTCTAGAGAAAGTTGTAAGGAAGGTAAAGGAGGAATGTGATATTGGAGGAACATTCAAGCTGTTTGGTTATGCAGATGATATAGATATTATAGGGGAAAATGAACAAAAGACATTGGAAATATTGACTCACTTAAAGGAAAAAGCCCAACAGATAGGGCTGGTTATCAACCAAGATAAGACAGAATATATGGTAATTTCAAACTCTGGCCACATACAAATAGATAATATGACCATTAAAAGAACGGAAACATACAAATACCTGGGTACGATCTTCAACTGCTCCAACATCATAAGGGAAGAAATACAAACTAGAATCAATTCTGGAAATAAGATATACTATGCACTACAACATCTACTAAAATCAAATGCGCTATCTCGTAAAACAAAAATCACAATATACACAACACTGATCAGACCAGTTGTGCTGTATGGCTCTGAAGCCTGGAGTACAACGAAAGGAGATGAAGCCTTGTTACAAACCTTTGAGAACAAAGTTTTAAGACGCATCTTTGGACCCATTAGGGATACACAAAGTGGAGAGTGGAAAAGAAGAAGTAACAAAGACATTTATGATCTGTTCCCGCTAATCACTGGTATCATGAAGGCTAATAGACTACAATGGCTGGGGCATATAGAAAGAATGGAAGACAATAGGAAAACAAAACTCGCTTACACTCAGGAAATAAATGACTGTAGACCCCGAGGTAGACCAAGAAGATGGTGGAGAGATAATATATATACAGACCTACAAGCACTTGGAATCAACGACTGACAAGAGAAGGTCAACCAGAGAGACGAATGGAGACGGATTGTATCTGCAGCAAAGAACCTCAATGGCTTGGAACGCTGAAGAAGAAGAAGAAGAAGAAGAAGCTTCATCTGCCGGTCTCCATGGCTAAGGGCTTGTGTTAGCAATTTGTGAGCCTGCTTACCTGCGTTCAAAACACAGCTGCGGCCGATATGCCAGCAGACCGTGTCACGCTGGGTTTTAACGTGTTGGTATGGGAGCCGGTTGCTCAGAAAGCAGTGCAAACTACTGAACGTAAACTTGCCAAGACATCAACAACAGCAATAAAATGCTGGTGGTGACAGTGATGTCCTGTAAATAGGGGGGGGGGGGGGGGGGGAGCTTCATCTACTATTAATACCACCTTCTGCTTTCTCTCCTGCTCCCTCCTCCTAAACCATATCTGTGTGTCATTGTGTGCCACAATGTATACATTTGTTATCGGGTCCCTTCATTTCCCCTTCATTCATCGGTACACGTAAGTGACACTGTTATAGCCAATCTTTTATATAATTGTATCAGTCTGTGGTTTATTTTTCCTGCCTCTTTGCTGCTTGCCTGCTCTCTAAAACCTGGAGATTAATTTTTGGCAAAGAATCGTGGCAAATAGCGTGACCACACTAGACATGTATTCAGCATGTTGCCACTCAGAGAGTCATTGTTGGTTTATCGAACTCTAAATAAATTGTTCATGTCCTTAAGTCAAAAATGGCTTTGTTCAGGGTGGTACAGTCATCAACAAACTGTCAGTCTATGCAGTGTTTAAAATCATATGTTGTGTTAGGTTATTGAGTCCAAAGACTGGTATGGAGTTTCTGTTCATATCTATTCTAATTCATGTTTGTTACATGCTTGCAAACTTAATTTTTGTCACATAATTTGGCGGTTTTCCCTTGACTCCCACATCTTCACGGGTGGTTTGTTACCTTCTCGTTTGACATCTTTTTTGACAGCAATGTCTGGCAGTCAGGACAAGTGAGTGCTATACTCTGCACAGGAGCTCAGTTGTCCACTTCTTCTGATGGATTCTCATTTTTCTTAACTGCTTTTGCCAAACATTGTTCATTTTCAGTGCTTTACTACTTCAAGTTTCCTTTCAGCCAAGATGGTATTTTTCATATCTTCCACCCCATCATTTTAGAGGACTTTTAAATTTCAACTTAGTATTTTTTTTGTCTATTCTGTTTGAATGTTTATAATTTTTTTGTATTTTGAAGGCCATCCATTGCACACAAATACTTCCATAAGTGTTATAAACTCCTTCAGTAGATCTTACAAGGTGTTCAAACACAGTGCACAAATTTAGTAGCACAGACAAGGATCCCCATTCTGTCTTTGGCAACCTTTTAAATTGTCAGGATAACTACAGTTTTTTTTTTCAATTTTAAAATGCCAGGGCATTTGTTTCATGCACACATGCACCTGGTTCCACATGGTTTTTCTGAGAACCCCAGGCAACCTTAATGTCAGGGGGTAAGAGTAACATCCTCTGATTCCTTATTTTGTTAAAGATTAATAGCCTGATTCATACATGACCTTCTCAAGTTAGAGCTAGTTGCTGGACCTCAAAGTCATTTTGCCACCAGTTTTGTTGATATATTTGTAAACTGTTTTATGAATAATGTAACATATATTCTGATTCGAGGAGCGGCTGTCCGAGTGGCTAGAATGCCGGATTCTCCTTCAGGAGATTCGGGTTTGAATCCTCGGTAAGGTGTGGAGTTTTTTCTGTCGGGGGCAAAGACTCTAACCTGCACAGCTCGCCGCGAATGTATTAGCCAGGTGGCCTTAATTCCTCAGGCTCAAGACCCTCCTGCCATACACCACAAGGTACTATATTGGCAGTAAATGACAGTTGTCTCACAATTATATTCTGGTAGCTGAGGTTCTATATTTTACATGTTCACATTGTTGATTGCTTCTGTGAAACAAACCTTTGCATGGAAAACTGTCATCTACAGGCTATTACCTGCAGTGTAGTACAGGGGGAATCTTGAGTCTGAGGAATTAATACTTTGCTGACCAGCAATCTGGAGCATTATTGTGTCCCATTACCAAGGGTGTTTGCGGATTTTTAAAAAAATGACTGGTTTTTAAATTAAATTCACTAAAAATTTAAAATTGAATGTAGGGTGTTGAAATTTTCAGAGCACTGTTATGAATGGTTGTTATGCATATAAAAATATGTTTTATGCAAATTTGTCACATGATCATGGCGGCCATCTTGAATTTGTATGGCTATTTATAGAAAAATTAGATGATGTTTTACAACCATCATCTTTTCATATTTTTTAGTGAATGTTTTCAAAGTATAAGCTATAAAATGTTAAGGACATGGTTGGAAATGAATAAAATAAGCTCAATATCTGCACTAATTTAACAGAACACTTTGTTGACCAACAATCCGGAGCATTATTGTCTCCCATTATCAAGGGTGTTTGCGGATTTTAAAAAAAAATGACTGGTTTTCAAATTAAATTCACTAAATATTTAATAACGAACGTAGGGTGTTGAAATTTTCAGAGCATTGTTATGAATGGTTGTTACACATAAAAAAAATATTTTATGCAAATTTGTCACATGATCATGGCAGCCATCTTGGAAAGTGAAAAATAAAAATTGTTCATTTCTACACTGTGTTGTGGTTTTTGTTTGGTGTGTTGTGTCTGTGATATTTGTATTTGTAAATTCCCCCGGGAAGGTTAACCCGGTCAACAAATGCCCGCAGAAGTCGGAGGTGTCAGCCTAATGGTGCAAGAACACAGCTCTGCTGTAAACAGGCACAACGCAATCACGTCCAAAAAAGAAAAAAGATGAACGCAGAAGAAGAAGAAGTATTTGTAAATTCTTACCTCTAGTTGAAGTCTGAACTGTCTTCTTCATTAATTGGGGTTGAAGTTGTAGCTGTAGACCTCTGCAAGAGTCTTTGTCTGGAACATTGTTAATCCTCAACCGTGTGGTATAACTTGAAACATGGTGTCAGGCATAGAGGTGTATTGCAATCTGGGCAGTACATGCAAGTCTGGCTTCTTTTACCTGCATCCTTGCACACTTTACAGTCTGGTTTGTACCTTGGCTTTTCATATTTGTCAATAAAATGGCGCTCAGTAAGTCGTGATGTCGTGACTTGTGGTCTTGAAGGTGTTGCATTGCGCCGAAGAACAGCAGGTCCAACAAGAGCAAGACTGACATCCTGCCTGAACCTCTATACAGTGATCTTATTTGTAGAGTTGGCAGTGGTGTAGCTTACATGCCCATGACCAGAGCAGTTTCAGCTTAAAAAAATTATATAATGGCAGGTACCATTTATAGGATCTATGTGGGTCTTACACTCAGTTGGCCGAAGTGGTCGACACCGCCCATACTTTTGTTGTATTTTTCTGCAAGCACTGGCTTGTTTATTATTCTGCCCTCATGAATTCCCCTTTTCCTGTCTTGTCCATAACTTCATTGGAGTGAACAGTAGATATAAAGTTAACTCTCTTTCCTGTGTACTGAGAGAGGTGATTTTCACCATACATGTTGACTTCACACATGATCAGATCTATAGCAGTGTCAGGGAAACAAATCTTGAAAAAATCAATGGGCATAAACCCAGTTGTGTCTGACGTGACACCCTGTTGTTCTTTGTATGGAAGAAGATTGCCAAGCTCAATAAGTTCGTTTTGTAGAGCCTTTCTCCATTTCCAAACAGAATTTTCAGCTGTAGAAATGTTCTGGTCTCTTGTGCCACGCCCACTACTTTCTTCAGAGGTACCTTCATCACCCCCATCATCAACTTCAACATCGTTAACGCTACTTTCATTTACACTAATATTCACTTCTGTATCTCTACTGAGCTAGGAAACATCGTTGTCAGCTTCAATTTCGCTGGCAGAGTCAGAATCCTCTATACTACGAGCCTGGTGTTCATCCTCAGGCATGGTGAAAATGCTGAATATTCACTTGGGACCCAAATTAACGAAATTTTAAAAAAACAAACACGGTAGTTACCGCTGCAAACACTTTTAATCATGGTGGCTATAGGTAAGGCCGTTTGTTTGAAATCCGCATGTCGCTAATTCGTCGACCGTCGAAGTTGGTCACCAAGGCATATAGCCGGAAATTCGTCGAGCGTCGAAGTTGGTCAGCAAGGTGTTAAGGCTGACTGGTTAGTGCAGTCGGCACGAAATGTGCAGGATAAGGTTTTCTTTTCGCCCCTGACAGAAAAACAACCATTCTTTACCGAGGAATCAAACCTGGGTCTCCTGAAGGAGAACCAGGCATTCAAGCTGCAAGGAAAGCAAAACCTATAAATACTGTTTCAAACTATCATATTTTATTACAGCTAATTAGATTGCCAGATTAATGAACTGCTTTAGTTTAATTTTTTCTAAAACACATATGTCATCATGTTTCTGTTGCAAAGTTGGAATTTTACATTGAATTCATATTTCATTATTTTTGTCCTGGCAATAGAAAAACTTAGGTTGGCAGGAGTTTCACAGGTACAGACAAATGTGCAGCAGAATGCAGCCAAGGAAGTTGTTGAGGTCAGACTTTGCCATATCTGGTATTTATACTGGAGCTTATGTCGTGGTATAGACACATCTCTTTTATAAAAGCTTACATTGGTATACTTCTGGACATAGATATGCTTCTGGGTTAAACGGGGCAAGCTAACAGATCTGTTGGCTTCAAAAGTCCTGCTAGCTAGAACACATGATTGACAAGGAGGATATTTTGAAGACTATTTATGAAAGTCTGCTAATTTGCGACATAGCAAATGAGACACCTAATTAAAGATTCCTGTGTTGAAGTTTAAATGTGGTTCAGGGAAAGAAGGACTAATGAGGGGATAAATCTAAAGTGTTTACAGCCAGTGTGTTGCTGGAACAATTAGCATCTAGAGCTTGCAACATTTGCTGGAGGAGGAAGCAGAACAACTGTATTTTTACCTAAAGTATATTCATGTCGGATCTGAATTAACTGTTAATTAATCCTAGTATTATTTTATTTGATGAGTATATATTCTAGTCTCTATATATATATATATATATATATATATATATATATATATATATATATATATATATATATATATATATAATACATTGGCACCTGACAGACGATAGTTTGTGCTTTAAAAAGGCATAATAACTTTTACCTTTGGCGGTAGTGAATGTGACTGATAAGGCCAATTTGCGCTGTAAATGTCCGTTCACAGTGGGTGCATGTGAACACGTGGTCATTTCCACCACCATGCACCATCTTACGTCTCAAACGCTCGGTGTGTGACTTATCTGCAATAATTTTCTCCTTTGTCTTTATTCCATTTCTGATGTTTGCCCTCCATGCAACACGTTCAGCTGCGACTTGCTCCCAATGTGCATTATCAATGCCTGTATCAATCATGTCCCGCTTACACACATCTTTGTATCGTAGTAGAGGCCGACCTTGAGATCTCTTACCCATTTGTAATTCACCAAAAAAGATGGCCTTTGGTATTCTACCATCATCCATCCTCCTAAGATGTCCTATCCATCTAAGTCTACAAAGACTGAGCATGGAATAAACTGTCACACAACCTGATCTTTCCAATACTTTAGTATTTGTGATTTTGTCTTGCCACTTAATACCAAGAATTCTTTGCAGACACCGCATATGAAAGCTGTTTAACCGTTTCTCTTCGTGTGAGTAAGTTGTCCAGGTTTCACTGCCATAAAGAAGAGTACTAAGGACACAGGCTTGATAGACAAGGACTTTTGTTTTTGCAGTAAGCTTCCTGTTCTCCCAGACTCTTTTTCTTAACCTGTTCATTGTTGTTGCTGCCTTACCAATCCTGATGTTGATTTCCTGATCTAGGGATAATTTGCTATTTACCACTGATCCTAGATATGTAAAATGGTCTACCATCTCTAGTTTGTCGTCGTCAATAAAGATTGATGGTACCCCATGTGCACCTTGTGACATAATCTGTGTCTTCTTATTGCTAATTGTTAAACCAAATTCAGAACAAGCATTGGAGAATGCAGATAGTAGACGTTGCAATTCTTCCTCAGAGTGGGTCGTAACTGCAGCATCATCTGCAAAAAGCAACTCTCTGATCGGTACCCTCCTAACTTTGGTCTTGGCCTTCAATCTCTGAGCATTAAAGAGGCCACCATCTGAGCGTGAGTGAATGTATATACCACTATCCTGATCATGAAAGGCATATTTAAGTAGAAGTGAAAAGTATATTCCAAAGAGGGTGGGAGCTAGTACACAACCTTGCTTAACTCCACTCTTGATTTCAAATTCTTCAGAAGTTGCACCATCAAACTTGATTATACCCTTCATGCCTATGTGGAACGATTCCACAATGGACAGAAGAGTTGGTGGGCAGCCAATCTTCTTTAGTGCCTTGAACAGACCCTCACGACTGACCAAATCAAATGCCTTTGTGAGGTCGATGAAGGCAATAAACAGTGGTTGATTCTGTTCACGGCATTTTTCTTGCATTTGTCGCAATGAGAATATCATATCAATGGTAGACCGGTCCTGTCGAAAGCCACACTGTGATTCGGGGTAGACTTGATCTCCTAGGACTTGAAGTCTGTGGAGAACAATTCTGGCAAATACTTTTCCAACAATACACAGAAGTGCGATACACCTATAGTTGTTGCAGTCGCTCCGATCGCCCATGTTCTTGAACAGTGTTATGATGCTTGAATCTTTGAAATCCTGTGGGACTTGTCCTTCTTGCCAGCATAGCTCTATTAGCTGGTGGATCTGTAGAGTGAGTGTGTCTTGCCCACTCCTGATAACCTCTATTAGAATCCCATCCTTATCTGGAGCCTTGCCAGATGCAAGTTCATATATATATATATATATATATATATATATATATATATATATATATATATATATATATATATATATATATATATATATATATATTTATATACTAGCTGACCCTGCCCGGCTTCGCCCAGGCCCTGGCGGGGATCTATCTATCTATCTGTCTGTCTGTCTGACGATCTAATTTAATTAATATAAGTAGTCACATAAGCTCCCGTTCCCGACTGTCTGTCTGTCTATCTGTCTGTCTGTCTGACCCGGCCCGGCTTCGCCCAGCCCCTGATGTGGAGCATCTCATTTAATTCATATAAGTAGTCATATAAGTTCCCGTTCCCGACTGTCTGTCTGTCTGTCTATCTATCTATCTATCTGTAGCCAGGGGACTTAACCTAAGATATAGCAATGCTACTAAAAGCTATGTCCCTTTATATAAATTTTCTTATGTTAAGTCATGTAATTACAAAATTACATTTTAATAAGTAAATAGCTGATTGTACAGTACCAAACTATGACAGTTGGCTGCACGGGAATGAAACGAAAACATGTAGAAAATTTCATCTCAATCGGATGGACCATTATCGAACGCATCAAATACATCCCCACCCACCCACATACATACATCCTATTTTATTTATATATATATATATATATATATATATATATATATATATATATATATATATATATATATATATATAAGTCAATGGTATCTATTCTATTGATAAAAAGAAGATAGCTCTCTTAAGAAACAAGGAAAGAACAATGCGTAACACTCTCAGTGAGCTGAAGCAAACTAGGAAGGATGTGCAAAAGGTTGCCAGGCAGTGTTGGATCAAGTTATGTGAGTCCATTCAAATCGCATGTGATAAGGGAAACATCAGAAGCATGTATGAAGGGATAAAGAAAGCGTGTGGTCCAATGATCAAAAGAAGTGCTCCATTGAACACCTTGACTGGAGAAATCATAACTGATAAGAAACAGCAGATAGATAGATGTGTAGAGAACTATTTAGAGCTTTACTCAAGTGAGACCAAGCTAGTGGATGATGCCCGCAACGCCATAGAGGCTCTACCAACTCTCGACCACCTGGACACACTTCCCACATAACAGAAGTTAAGTGTGCTATAAATGAACTTGCTTCTGGCAAGGCTTCAGGTAAGGATGGGATTCCAATAGAGGTTATCAGGGGTGGACGAGAAACACTCACTCTGCAGATCCACCAGCTACGCTGGTGAGAAGGACAAGCCCCACAGGATTTCAAAGATTCAAACATCATAACGCTGTACAAGAACAAGGGAGATCGGAGCGACTGTAACAACTATAGGGGTATCTCACTTCTGTGTATTGTTGGGAAAGTATTTGCCAGAATTGCTCTGCACAGACTTCAACTCCTGGGAGATCAAGTCTACCCCGAATCACAGTGTGGCTTCCGACAGAACCGGTCTACCATTGATATGATATTCTCATTGTGACAAATGCAAGAAAAATGCTGGGAACAAAATCAACCACTGTTTATTGCCTTCATCGACCTCACAAAGGCATTCGATTTGGTCAGTCGTGAGGGTCTGTTCAAAGCACTAAAGGGCTGCCCACCAACTCTTCTGTCCATTGTGGAATCATTCCACACAGGCATGAAGGGTATAATCAAGTTTGATGGTGCAACTTCAGAAGAGTTTAAAATCAAGAATGAACGAACGAACAAACTTTATTATTAAGGGTGAAGTTAAGCAAGGTTGTATACTATCCCCCACCCTCTTTGGGATATACTTTTCACTTCTACTGAAATATGCGTTTCGTGATCAGGATGCCGGTGTATACATTCACTCACACTCAGATGGCGGCCTCTTTAATGCTCAGAGATTGAATGCCAAGACCAAAATTAGGAGGTTACTAATCAGAGAGTTGCATTTTGCAGATGATGCTGCAATTACGACCCACCCTGAGGAAGAATTACAACATCTACTATCTGCATTCTCCAATGCTTGTTCTGAATTTGGTTTGACAATTAACAAAATGAAGACACAGATTTTGTCACAAGGTGCACATGGGGTACCATCAATCTTTATTGACGATGCCGAACTGGAGATAGTAGACCATTTTACATATCTAGGATCAGAGGTAAATAGCAAATTATCCCTAGATCAGGAAATCAACATCAGGATTGGTAAGGCAGCAACAACAATGAAAATGTTACCAAAAACAGTCTGGGAGAACAGGAAGCTTACTGCCAAAACAAAAGTCCTCATCTACCAAGCCTGTGTCCTTAGTACTCTTCTTTATGGCAGTGAAACCTGGACAACTTACTCACACCAAGAGAAACGTTTAAACAGCTTTCATATGCAGTGTCTGTGAAGAATACTTGGTATTAAGTGGCAAGACAAAATCACAAATACTGAAGTATTGGAAAGATCAGGTTGTGTGACGGTGTGTTCCATGCTCAGTCTTCGTAGACTTAGATGGATAGGACATGTTAGGAGGATGGATGATGGTAGGCTACCAAAGGACATCTTTATTACATTGGTTTTGTTCTCTGTATACATGTATATACTGTGTTCGCCAGGAATGAGGCGCTGGAACCTCTTGCCCCCCGGTAGATTGGGCCCGTTAGCTATTACTGTGGCCAATCTATGAGATGGAAAACTTCGAATATAAACCCCCAAGGTCAAGGTGGACTGACATGCCAAGGACTGAGTGACCACGGGTGAGTTGGTCATGAACGTGGAACGTCTGGTATGCGGGCAGGGTGGTCGCCAGGCGTATGGACTCCTGAGGGACATCCCCTGCCCCTTACCTAGTAAGCAGGCAATGCTAGGGTGACCGGTTATTTTCTGCAGTTTCCAAACTTTGCTTATGGATTTAATTAAACACGGCAATCGTCGCCGGAGCTACGGAGCACGTGCTCTGCGCTTGACACATCTTTCAGAGGCTAGCAAAGAGAGAGTGAGGAGGAGAAGGCGAGGAAATGGTGTGAGAAGAAGGCATAGAAATAGGAGGGCAGGCACCAGGAGAACAAGACAAAAAGTGGAGAGACTAGGTCTCAACCATGTAAGAGTGGGATATTTGAACTGTCGTAGTGCCAGGCAGAGAGGTCCTGTAATGGAGAGGCTAATATATGATTTTGATGTCCTCATGCTCCAGGAGTTAAATACAGACAAATACCATTGCCCTGGGTACGTCAGTTATATGAACCCCACTGGGCAGAAGAGGCAAGGTCTGCTGGTGAAGAAAGTAGTGAAGAATGTGGTAATTGACTTGAGCCAGTGGAATCACAGTGCAAGAGAGGTCCAGGGTATACAAATGGGGATTGGTGGCCTAAGTTGGAACATCATAAATGTATATGCCACAGTGGACTGTTTTGTCAGAAAGGAACAATGGGACTGGCTTAAGGAATTGGAGGAATTACCAGGTGATAGGTTACTCATATGTGGAGACTTCAATGCGAGGAAAAGAGATTGGGACAGGAGTCGAGAAAACCGACAGGGAATTGCCCTTGCGGATGCTATGGTGGACTCCGATGTGGTCTGCATAAATGATGGTAGGCCAACTAGAATGGCAATGAGGCCTGGCAATGCAGACACGGCTATTGATTTGGCACTTGTCTCCCAGTCATCATTCCTTGATGTAAAGTGGACTGTTTTGAATTACCATGGGAGTGATCACATGCCATGCTCAGTCCTGATCTCTAAATCCAGGAAAGTTAAGACTGGGAGAGCACGCAAGACCTTCCGGGATGAGTGGACCGACAGCCTTCTTGGACGCCCCAGACAGGGGGCATGCAACAGGACTGTTAAAACTCCTTTTTTGCAGCCCCTCATGGTGGACCCCAGAAGCAGACAATGCTTGGAAAGCAAAGAGAGCTGCAGAGAAGCAGCTAAGGAAAGTGTGACAGACACCCCAAAGCTCACTAGAGGAAGTGGACACAGCGGAAAAGGATAAGGAAGACAAGGTGGAGGCTTTCAAGCGATGTGCTGCAGAGGCCAAGAACGTAAAATGGGAATGTTTTATGAAGGAGAATGGAGGTGATAAAACACTCCGAAAATTCTGGAAACTGCACAGACAAATACAAAGAAAAGATCAGCCTATGACAGTGGGAACAATTTATAAAGAGGATGGTGTACGCGTGAAAACAGACAAGGAGAAAGGGGAGGCGTTTCTTCAGAGATTTTTAGAGCAGACCAGTCATAATGATGCGGATACCAGGGATGCAGTTAGAGAGGAATTATCTGGCACAATGGAGAATAGGCATTATGAGGACATCATACGGGTTGAAGATGTTAAACATATTTTGAAAAAGGCAAAAGACATGGCACCAGGGCCCGATGGTGTTAGGTATGGCCACATGAAGGTTTTGAGTGATGTAGACCTGAAGGAGATGGCCGACTGCTTTAATCAGAGCATTAGGACAGCATTAGTACCACAGGATTGGTTACATAGCTATCTCATCCCTCTCCCAAAACCATTCAAGGATCATTCAAAGCTTAGCGGCTTTAGGATCATCACCCTTCAAAATACATTTGGGAAGGTTTTAGAGAAGATAGTCGCTGTGAAGCTGCAGGATTTTTTGGAAAAGGGGAAGCTTCTTCCAAGAGGCCTGGGGAGCTACAGGCCAGGAAAAGATACCTGGTCAAATGCAGCCACTTTTGCCTTTGACGTTTATGAGGGGTTCTAGAGCAGACAGGAAACGATGGTGGCAGTGCTGGATTTCGAGGATGCGTACAACAGAGCTCGCTATGATATTTTGATGACCGCACTGATGGAGAAGGGGGTCAATCCCTGGTTGGTGAACTGGATAGCAGCCGTCCTCCATTCTTGTCGGGTTGCTCTCCGTCTGGGTGCATGGACCTCTTAGCCGCATATTTTAACCCCGGGTCTTCCACAGGGATCTGCAACCTCACTGGTGCTCTTTAACGTGTATACGAGCAAGATTGCAAACCTAGAAGCGCCAGGGGTTTGTAGGATACTAACATTTGCAGATGATGTTCTTGCATATAGGCAGGGAAGGGATAGGGTACAAACAGCCCAGGAGCTGCAGGTGACAGTCGACAAATCGATTGATAGGTGCACTGAAATGAGTGCTGTCATCCACTCGGAAAAGGTGTCTGTTTTGTGGTGCTCTCTGGACAACAGGATTGTGAGAGATGATGCCTCAATCCTCACGATAGATGGTAGAAGCGTGAACAGAGAGAACAAACTGAAATATTTGGGAATCACATTTGACAGGAGTCTTGTCCTTCAAGGACCATGTGGAGGCGGTTGTGACAAGATCTCAAAAGGGACTCATTGCATTTAAAACTATGGCTGCAATGGACTCAGAGCAGAGAATGTTCTTCACACTATACCAGCACTTGATCCTTGTCATAATGTTACTCCTTCCATTTGAAGGTGGAATAAACATCAACTTATAAAACTCGTTAAGAACTCACCTTGAACAGTCACAAGTGTGACGAATAGACTGACGCCAATCCAAATGAAACAAACTCACACTTTATTCTCGTGGTGAGTGGAAAACAATAGTGGATAATTATCGCATGTTATCAAACTGCCCCCGAGATGTAGGAGCGGCGTTTATCAACTAACATTTTACGAAACTCCCTACTTTCTTCCAGTGTTCACCTTGAGGCGTAAAACTTGCTATTTCGCTGTTCTGAGTTGCGGCATGTCTAGGCTTGGGTTCTGCCTTTGCATATCCTTGCCAATCGATCCTTCCTCCTGTTCTCTATTTGCCGAAGCTCGGAATAAATCGCATACAGCGCTTCACCAACACGGCTCTTTGGAAGATACGTCCTTTCCTTCCGAATCACACACAGAGAAAGTCCTTTGTTGTCTTGTGACGTTGTTTACGTTCCCAATGGTTTCTCCTGTTTCTGTTTGTTCGCTTTCGTGCATAACTGGAAAAACCCATTTATGATTTGGTGGCGTGTGCCGTCATATGGCATAATGCCCCCTCCCAGATAAAAAAAAATGATTTATCATTTTTTTTTCTATGAATATATGTACTACTTTGCAATCATATGCATTACCAATATTAATAACGACCTCAGGAAAGTTCCTGGTTTTTCCCCTTATCCACTCTAAAAAAAAAAAATATAATAATGTCATATGACGGGCACGCCCACCTGTCCAATCCCCCATTGGACGTCATGTGGCTGATCATGGGAAATCAGTCCAACTAATACACATATTAGTCCCTACCTTGTCCTAATAGACAAGTGCGTCCTCACTCTAGGTAATACCATGAGTTTTGGACGAGAGTAATAATGGGTTTCCCATTAATTCATGTTGGTCGTTGTTGCTGTTCCTCCATATATTCCATGTACCTTTATAATATCTGTCGGTAGAGTAGACGTAACGATCCATGTCTTGAGAAACTTTATAGAACCATTTGATATGTCAGACTGTCAAATACTTGTGTGGACATCGACCGATTCTGTATATATTCATAGATCTTAATGGATTGAGTGGCAAAATAATTCGTTCTAATAAAATTAATTCAGCTGCAACCATTGCTTATCCAACTATTCACTTAATATCACAAAATCAACTACTTCAATGTTTCTCAATTAATAAGTGAAATGATGATTATCAATATACACATTCTAATGTAATCTTAATTAATGTAATGACTTATCTAAGTAACTCATTAATATAACAAAATTGACTCAAACTAATTAACTAAGTAATTCTAATTAATTAACTATTTAACAATCTTAATATCTAAGTGTTCCAAGTCTCTTTATGAATTCACTCGCCTTGGAATTAACTAATAGTCTCCTTGATTGTTTAAGAATAATTCTCTAAAATTATAACACAATCTAAGAATACTTGATCGATCACAGTTTTCCACGTAAGGTAATGATGATCGAAACATCCATCAAGTGTGCAGGAAATATTATTGGACCATCGCATCCGTGATTATGTCTCTGCCAATTAATGTAAAATTAACAACATATGTATCTATATGACTACACTATATATTCGTAACAGTAATAATTTAAAGTTACCGATTGCATCAACATCGTTAATTAATTAGGTGCTACTTGATTGGAATTTATTAAATTTTCTAATATTTTATAAATAAGAGATATAATAAACTATACTTGAATAAATTATAACATATATCAGTCTTCCTACTATATACTACAATCGACTGAGAATGTCTGCCAGATTATTATCCTTTCCAGGATTGTGACAGATATCGAATTCATAATCCTGTAAGAGTAAAGGTCATCTATAAATTCTAGAGTTCTTAGGATGACCAGATTTGAAAATCTGTAGAGGTTTGTTATCAGAAAGAACAAGAAATTTCCTACCAAGTAGATATTTGGAAAATTTCTCAATACTTTCAATTAATGCTAATGCTTCAAGTTCAGTGATAGCATAATTCCTCTGTGTCTCTGATAACCTTTTACTGAAGTAAAAGATTGGATGTAACTTTCCTTCATGTAATTGAAGTAATACACCTGAAATAGCGTGTAAACTAGCATCCGTTTGTAATACGAAATCTTTTGAGACATCAGATAATTTCAGAATAGGATAGACACTGAACAAAGTTTTTATCTGTTGTAATAGTTTATCATGGTCATCTGTCCAAACTATTTTTGTAGGCTGACCTTTCTTTAGTAGTTCAGAAAATGTTGCTGTCATATCAGCAAAATTAGGAATAAACTTTTGATAGTAATTAATCAGACCTAATATACTCCTTAATTCCTTTTTTGATGTTGGTGGTTTGATATTAAGAATTTTAGTAACTACCATTGGATCAGTTTTTCTAAATCCATTAGAAATTCTATGACCAAGGAATTGTATCTCAGTAAAACCTATTTCTATTTTACTTGGTTTAGCTTTCAACCCGTGTTGTTGTATTCTCTGAAATACCTGTTTAAGAATTTTAACATGTGTGTCAATATCTGAAGTATGCACACTGATATCATCCATATAAGTCGCTACATTGGAAATTCCATGTTGTAGTCTTCTCATCATACGCATAAATGTGCTTGGTGCATTCTGTAGCCCAAATGGAAGATATGCCCATTCATATAGACCTAATGGTGTACTGAAAGCTGTAATATGCATCGACTCTTCATCCATGGGAATTTGCCAATATCCCTTGGAGAGATCAATCTTCAAAAAGAGTTTTGAGTTTGCCATGCCCTCAATTGATTCATCAATGTTTGGCATTGGTTCTGCGTCTAATAGTGTTAATGCATTTACTTTTCTATAATCCACGCATAAACGTAATGAACCATCTTTCTTTTTCACAATTACTACCGGAGAACAGTAGTTTGAGATAGATTTTCTTATAATCCCCGTTTTATCTAGTTCTGAAATCTCTGCAGTAACTTTCTCTAGATAATGTATTGGGATAGGATAAGGTTTCACTTTAACTGGGATATTCGAGAGTAAAGTTATCTTATGTTTGATAAGTGATGTTTGTCCTGGTCTGTCAGAAAATATTGTACTAAACTCTTTTATTGCTGCAATAAGTTTCTCTTTATCTTGGGTCGATAGATCCTGACATATTTGTATAGATTGCCAACTACTTTCACTATTAACTATCGGTGTTGGAATCTGTTGTTTGATAGCGTCTTCTTGCTGTTCGTTAATAACCCAACAAGCTGCTGCTACTATTCTATGTGGAATTTGTTTCGTGACCTGTGATGTGTTGTTATCACGTGGGATATATGGTTTTAACATATTTATGTGAAATATTTTATGTTTTCCATTTACATCTATCTACATCACTAATTTTCTTGATCACTTTAAATGGACCTTGCCATGAAGTAATTAAACAGTCTCGAGGATCAGGTAATAATAACCAGACCTCTTCTTCTTCTTTCAAGACTATTGTCTTGGTGTTCCTATTATCGTACTGTCTGTACTTTTCTCCAGTTTTTTCTAGTGCAGATTTTGCGATCTGGCAAGCTGTAATGATTTTGTCTCTCAACTGTGTAACCATTTCGTATGTTTCTCTTTTAGGATAATCATATGTCTTATTCGTGAGTATATCATTATATAATAATAATGGACCACACGGACTTGCTCCGTATACTAACTCAAATGGAGAAAATCCTGTACTGGATTATGGTACCTCTCGGTATGCAAATAGTACAGCTGGTAGTAAAATATCCCAATCTTTGGGTCTATCCGCTGCTACTTTTGCTAGAGTTTGCTTAAGGACTCCATTATAATTTTCATTGACCCCATTTGTCATTGAGTGCCAAGGAGAACTAAAGACTTGTGGAATACCAAGTATTTTCATTGCTTCTTGAGTAGCTGTTGATATGAATTGACTACCTCTATCAGATAGTGTGCAACTTGGGAATCCAATTCTACTAAAAATTGATAACAATGAATCTAATATGGATCTACTCGTGATGTGTTTGAGAGGAATAGCCTCTGGCCAACGAGTACAAAGATAAATCATGGTCAAGATAAATCTATTACCTTGATCAGTAGTAGTGTTCAATGGACCCACAATATCTATAGCAATTTTTTGAAATGGTCGTGTGCTTTCGGATGTTTGCCTTTTTGTGTGGTCATTTGACATAATGTACATGAGCGTACATGTGTTGTAATGTCTTTGGTAAAACCAGGCCAATAAAATTGTGTTAGTAATCTGCTGGTGGTTTTGGCAATACCCATATGACCCGCAAATGGTGAATCATGTGCGAGTTTCAGTGCTTCTACACGATATTTTGTTGGGAGTACTGTTTGTATGTAATGTGTTGTACCCCTATTGTAACGTCTTGATAAAATATTATTGTCTAAGAAAAATTTCCAATTCCCACGTTTAGCTTGTTTAGACGGTTCTTGTACATTTTTAAAACATGTTTGTAATGATGGATCTTGTTTTTGTTCACTCTGTAAGTCAGTTGTCAGTCTGATATTGTTCTGTATATTGTCAATGTCTGTCTGAGAAGGTTGATCAATGTTCCTTCGATCTTGAGCTCTTGTAACTGCATTCACTCGCGTGTGTTCAATCTCCCATTGCATTGCCTCTTCATGAGTGAACTGATTTGCATTGGGTATATTCCCAATTAGTAGACCAGCACAAGGGTTAGGTAATACTGCTGCATTTATCGTGCCTTCAAAGTATGGTGACTGTATTGTAATTGTGGCAACTTTATATCTTTCAATTGTTCCTCCGAAAGTTCTGCAGGCGACTGTTTCACCTGTATAGTCCTCCGTTTTTATGAACCTTTTATCAACTCCAACAATTGAAGCTCCTGAATCACGGATACAGGTAGTAGGTTCACCATTCACCCATGCCTGGTGAACTTTCAGTTTGCCATTTTGAATATTAACGGCATTAGCTTCATGAATTGTCTCGACAGATTCGTCAACAGGACTGTCTGTTAAAGTCTTGTCAGTCTTGTCATCAAACTGTTGTATGATAGCTGCGTGTGTCTCTTCTAAGTCATCTGAGTCACAACTCGAAAACATGTATGCGGTACTCGCTTCTTTCCAAGAATTTTTCATTGGACAAGTCCTGCTAGTGTGTCCATGCACCCGACACGAGAAACATTTGATGCTCCTCTTGTAGGAATCATACTTACTTCTTTTCTTCGCTGTGATGTCACGAAGATAATCTGTATACCCAGGATGATGATCACACATTTCCAAATGTCCATGTGACAATTTGCAATATTGACATCTGGATAGGTGTCCTTTTCTTGGTCTGTCTCCTTCTCTATTAGAATACTGGTATGGACTATTTCTATTCTTATTATCACTAAATTTTCTAAACTTACCATTGCCTTTCTGGAATCTAGCACTTGCTCCTATTACCAGTTCTGGCTGTGCACAATTTGCGAATATGTCTCGATGTGATTTAAATATGATTCTCCCCTCGTTTCCATTTCCTTAAGATCTTTGCATTTATTCTCCACTAGAAATATAGACATGGCCTCTGGTACTGCAGATAGTAGTCTATCTGTAATTATTAAGTCTCGAATTTTATCGTAATCAGACCCAATATCAGCGGCTTTAGTCCATTTATGAAAAGATGAGGTTAATTCCAAAACGAAATCAAGGAAAGTTTGGTTAGATTTAGGAGTGAGTGTTTTAAACTTAGTACGTAACTCCGACTCATCTAAACTGAAGTGTGCTAAAACATGATCTCTCATGTATTTGTAGTTGGTACGTAAGTCCTCAGGTATTAACTCAATTACCTTTAAAGGCTCCAATGCGAGATGCCTGCGGAACAGAATCGGTATGTCTTCTCCCGGTACCTTGTAGTATTTTACAAGCATTTCAAAATTAGTAATCCAAGAACTGACAGAATCGCCTTGTTGAAAGTTGCGAAAAAGACCTTGGTACTTCTTCACTGGATCATTCTGTTTTGCCCGACTTTTCTCTCGTTCAATCTCAGCTTCACGTTCCATCTCCAACGTCTTGACTTTTAAATTACCCTTGACCTCCTTGTCCTTCCAGAGTGTCTCTGTTGCAAGCTTCTCTTTATCAAAAGCCAGTTGTTTCTCCCTCATTTCTGCCTCTGCGGCTATTTGCTTTGTCTTCATCTCTGCCTCAGCTGCTATTTGCTTCTCTTTCATCTCTGTCTCTGCGGCTATTTGCTTCTCTTTCAATTGCATTTCCATAATTAGCTTCTCTTTTTCCGCAGCTATCCTTTCACGTTCCAGAGCTATCTCTTCTTGTCATTCCTCTCGTTCACGAGCAGCTTGAAGTTGCTTTGCTTCCTTTTCAGCTGCTAGATTTTCCAATCGTTCCTCCTCACGTTATTTTTCTTCTTTAACTTGCATTAAATAATCATTGTATTCTTGTTTTTCCCACGCTCTAAGTTCTGCTCCAGTCAATCCAGTCTTCTCCCCAAACTCCATGTAATCTTGAAGTGTAGACATCTTGACCTACCTGTATAATAATCTACCTAGCTGAAATAAAATCGCGACGTAGGAAGATAGATATGACAAAGTGTATATGTTTCCAGGAATAGAGTCGATAGTATAGTCTCGTGGTATCAATGTCGATCAAATAATCAACTTAACTAACCAATGTACAGTTGACGACTACGAAAGAATATATCACTCAAAATATACGACAATTATACGAAACGTGACATATGTAAACCACAAAAATAATTATGGAAAAATATGTTCAGTATAAAGAATATAAATATATAAGTACAGCGAACCAACACTAATACTGACAAAAGACGATTGACATAAGACGAAAATACATATTTTCATTTATAAAATACAAAATTATTATTCCTGAAATTTACGTGAAAACACAATAAACACCTCGCATACTACTCACAATTACGACACTAACAATATGTGTTATCACACGCAAGATCAATATAAATGATTTTGTATTGACCTGACGATAGTTAACACAGACGATTTCTAAAGTAATCAAGCGTGCTTAACTACCTTAGAAATACCCTTTCCAACTGCCCACACTGTTAGTTTATAACTGCTTTTGTCAACATTGATAATTAGCACCTTATTAATAGACAACTGATGTTGGACAATCGACAACAATAATTAATTCTGGCCTTAACGACTTTCGAACATCCATCCAGTGTCCCATGAATGTATACTATTGATTGGAATGGTTACAATGTTCTGTGCTGACTAATAGTTGACGTGATATCCTTGTGAATGTACAAGTAGAACAAATGAAGTGTGTCTCAGTGTTAGTTGCTCCTGTCTGCGTCCAACGATAGTGTAATAAACTTACACTAATACCTGGACCAATGTGGTCCGTGACCGACTTCTGAGAAGTGCTTAGTCGGCTGTGGTATAGACGATGAACCTTGAGTTTAAAATGGGTATGTGTTTGCAAAATACCTGCAATAACTGAAGAACAGTGTGTCTGTATGCTCCATAATATAGTTGCCTGATGTGTATGACTTATAAATTGTCCGTGCTGACGTGTACGATCAGGTAGTGGTAACGTTCATGTGTGTTGAGGTAGTGTCCTTTCAATATAGTGACATGTCGTGTCCGTCTCCGACGTATGTGGAAAGAAGGTTGACGTTGTGCCTTCACGTTATCCTTGTCCGTAAATGACAACGTAAAATTCAGTGTTGGGTCTCAATATCCAGAGTCGACTTGCTCGATGATAATAACTTGACGATTCGACTATCAATCAATCCTAGTCATCAGTGTGCATGACGTCCTGACGTGTATCGTTTTGTAGTGTGTTGATGTCCTTCATAATGTAATCGGTGTCCTCGAGTTTGTCGTATAAAATCATCAAACATGTAATCAAAATGTTCAGTATTGTGACGTATGTTATGCTCAAAATAAACGTATTCCAGTGAAATAATGTGCCAATTTATCCAGCAGCTGAAGATGCTGCAATAACGGTTGTATATATATGTTTCATCTTCCTCGTATTGTATAAATAACTTACAGTGCAGTGTCCCGATAACGGCCTACTCTCATTCAAACTTTGTAAAGTCTATCGAGTATATACTCCATTTATTCGTTTCAAACTGTATATTCCAAATAAGTCCTTTATTTAAATATAGTTCTCTTAATATCTTCCATTAATCTTTAATTTATAATGCGTAATAAAGTTCTGCCTTCTGTACTTCAAGTTCTAATTATCTTGCAATGTTTATCATTTCCTACTGTGTGTTCATTATGTGCATTTGGCCTTTCCATTTCTGATGTGCAGCTGTGTAATGAATGACTTTGGTTGTGTTCTTTCATAAAGTTCAGCATAGTGATTGTGTTCATTAAAATAATTTCTCTAACAATATTTTATGTATATAATTCTATACCTTCCTTTCTCCTTTTGTTTCTAAGACTTGATATTATGTATAAATCGTTTGAGATGTTTCAACAAATCAGTATGGAGGCATCTTTTCTCGCCGACATTTTGCTCTGTTACTTTTGACGTTCTTCCGATGCGATTCCATGTGTTTTACTGTATTCTGGCGCGCAATTTATGCTCCATTAGTGCGCATTTTTCGTTTAATAGCAACTTTCGTGGGAAACTTTGTTGACATTTGGATATCAAAGACTGGAGAGCTACCCATCTTTCTGTCATAATGTTACTCCTTCCATTTGAAGGTGGAATAAACATCAACTTATAAAACTCGTTAAGAACTCACCTTGAACAGTCACAAGTGTGACGAATAGACTGACGCCAATACTCACACTTTATTCTTGTGGTGAGTGGAAAACAATAGTGGATAATTATCGCATGTTATCAAACTGCCCCCGAGATGTAGGAGCGGCGTTTATCAACTAACATTTTACAAAACTCCCTACTTTCTTCCAGTGTTCACTTTGAGGCGTAAAACTTGCTATTTCGCTGTTCTGAGTTGTGGCATGTCTAGGCTTGGGTTCTGCCTTTGCATATCTTTGCCAATCGATCCTTCCTCCTGTTCTCTATTTGCCGAAGCTCGGAATAAATCGCATACGGCGCTTCACCAACACAGCTCTTTGGAAGATACGTCCTTTCCTTCCAAATCACACACAGAGAAAGTCCTTTGTTGTCTTGTGACGTTGTTTACGTTCCCAATGGTTTCTCCTATTTCTGTTTGTTCGCTTTCGTGCATAACTGGAAAACCCCATTTATGATTTGGTGGCGTGTGCCGTCATATGACAATCCTCTCAGTGATTGATTATGGACTAGGATTGCTCACTGTCTCAAACAGAACGAAGCTATGCTGGTCATTCTGGGATGCACCAGAGACACCCCAGTAGTGTGTATGTGTTACATCCTTGGTCTGCTGACTGTTGCTGGTAGGTACAAGGTGATGGCATACCTCAGAGTAGCTGCAGACACAGATCACCCGTTGCACGAGGCGCTGGATGAAGTTAAGGGTCAGAGACTGATAAGAGGGAAATCATGGATGGCTCAGGCGGAGGATAAGATCAGACATGTGTGCCCCTTGGAGAACATTAGGCGAGGAGAGGAGTGGGTCAGAATGCCAGTGGAGTAGTCAGACTTGTGCAGAGTTATAGTCATATTGAGCAGGGAGTGGCCAGCAGGGGCCACGGAAGTGGAAATCCAGCAACTAATTCAGGATAATGCTCGCCCGGGTGATGTGATTATCTACACGGATGGATCGGTGTTCAGAGGTAGGAGAAGTGCCTGGAGATTCTTAGCAAAAGCTAATGGTCGACGTTTGGTGCAGGAGAGCCTGGCGTATGATGCCACAACATCTAGCTTAAGAATAGAGGTGGAGGCAGTCAGTGCAGCTTTCCGCTGGATGGAGAACATGATACATACACACGTTGTGATTTTAACTGACTCAGAAAACATGCTGAGGAGGGTGAGGATAGGTAGGCTTCATGCTGAGCGGCTTGCTTCGCTTCGGAGGTCACGGGTAGAAGGCATCACCTGGATCTTTTCTCCGGGGCATGCCGGTGTGCTTGGGAATGAACAGGCAGGCAGATTGTGGGAGCACGTGTACACCTCAGAGGAGCAAATGGATCACCATGGTCTGGTAAGAATGAGGCAGCGAGGTGTGACGAGGGGATCTGGCCGACGCTCGACGCTCAGAGGAAAGGCAAGACGGACATATAATCAGATTGCTACTGGAACTATTAGTGTTGGAACTCTTCGCTGGCTGCTGAGGATGGGGACGGAGCGCTTATGGGAATGTCCCGAATGCTGTGATGTCGGTTCCTAAATCAATCAATTAATCAATCAGGAAATCTTTTTTGGTGAATTACAGATGGGTAGAAGATCTCAGGGTCGGCCTCTACGATACAAAGATGTGTGTAAGTGGGACATGATTGCTACAGGCATTGATAATGCACATTGGGATCAAGTCGCCGCTGAACGTGTTGCATGGAGGGCAACTACCGGAAATGGAATCAAGACAAAGGAGAAAATGATTGCAGATAAAGCACACACAGAGCGTGAGAGACGTAAGATGGTGGAAATGACCATGTTTTCACATGCATTCTATGTGGACAAACATTTGCAGCACAAATTGGCTTTATCAGCCACACTAGCCACCGCCATGGGTCGTAGTTATTAAGGCTTTTTGAAGCGCAATGTACCAAACTATCGTCTGCCAAGATGGAAAGGTGCCAATGAAATATATTCTAGAATGTTAGTATATATTTCTAGAGTTATTTCATTAGTCAGTTTATATTCTGAAGTTATTTCATTAATCAGTATATATTATAGACTTAATTAATTAGATGAGTATATCTTCTAGAGTTAATTCTCCATTGAATGCATTGTCCTGTAAAGGACAATGCCAGCGACCCCAACACAATATATCCCATGCTGCTCTGCCCATGTCCTCCCCATATTATTCATTTCTGTTGCTACTTCTCTTCTCCGTGTGTTTCTAGGTCTTCCTCTATTTCTTTTGCCCTGTGGATTCCAGACAAAGGCCTCTCCAGTTATATTAGTCTTGGATTTTCTTAGTATATGATCTATCCAGCACCAGCATCTCTTCTTAACCTCTTGGTTCACTTGCATTAGTCTAGCTTTTTCCGTGACCTTCACGTTGGTTATTTGTCATACCATTGTAGGCTCTCTTTTTATCACAGGCACCAATTAATGAATGTTTGTAATTTATGTGTAACCGTTTTATACAAGTATACGCACTAACACAAGAAGTGGTGATGAAGGAATACAGTTGTATGATGAAGTACTTGTTTGTGACTTTTGGGCACAGCAAAAGACAACTATTGTCCCTCAACCGCCCCATTCTTGTTACTAAAGATGAAATCCACCCTTATAGGTCACCAATTTCAGACCAAAGAAGAGATTATTCAAAGACTGGAAAACAAATTGGTGTATGTGTGTAGGGGAGGGGGGGGGGGCAAATTTTGAGGGGGAAGCTGAAGCCAACTGAGCACAAAGTAGCCAAAGGTAGTGTCAAGAAGGTAATGTCAAGTTATGGACAACCAACCATCTATCTCAGTGTGCGGCCAAAGCAAGGGGCATAAATAGTTTGAGATCTATAACAACCAAATTTCATTGTGGAGCTGGCACTTGATTGATAAATTGAAGATATACCAGAGATATTGAGTTAGATAAATATTTTCAGTGCTCAAACAACACATCATATATGGTCAAAATTATTCGTTGGTACCAATATTATGAGGTTTCGCATCTGTTAGTGGTTTTCAAAAGAAGTCATGATTTAAAGTTTGTAGAATTGTTTACTCCTGGTGTGTTGTCTTATTTAGTTGTAAATATTTCATTTTAAAACATTTCTTAGGAGAGGAAGAAGCAGCCAGAGGCAGTCGAAGAAAAGAAACCGGAACAGAAACCGATTGATAAGTCAAAACCAGTTGCGAAAACACCAATACCTGGCACAGTTTGGTATGTTTAATACCACAAGCATTACAATATCATATAACAATACAATCTCTTTTAACATTGTGCACTCATACATTATATTCTCATGTAATATTCATCTTTACTTGCCTGATTTGGAGTTGGCATTATCAGTCGTAACTCTCCAAAAATCTCTGTCACCTGATAGATTAATGTAGTTGATGTTTACATTAGTCGTGGTAAAAACTCTGCCGGGGAGCAAGTACGACAGGAGACTTCTGATATCAAAAGATGTCCCCCTTCGATGAATGTTTCAGCCCCTTTACCTTCCTGTCCAGCTATTTACAGCATGCATCTTTCTCCATCTTCCTCTGTCTCTTGTTCAATATTTTCCCTCATAAATGTAATTTCTGTTCCATCTCTTTTGTTGTTATGCCCCATAAATTGTTTAATTAATGTTTTCATGAGTGACCTAATGATACCTGCAGTTGTCAGTATCCTAGTATTTGTTTTCTTCTTTCCAACATATTCTCAACATTCTTCTCAAAAACCATATCTCATTTGCCACCATCTTTCTCAGTTTCATTTCTCATTGTCCAACATTTGCACCCATACAGGAGCACAGACCACACAACTGTACAGTAAGAAGATGTTTGTGCTCGTCATAATTATTTTTCTTAATGTTAACTCATCATCATCATGCACCCTGTTCTTTTGTATCTGGATGCATTATCTTTCTGTGTGCATCGATAAAGTGAATATTGCATTTCTTGTACACTTTTATGCAACAAACCCAAACCAAAATACTGAAATATTTTACCATTGTTTATCATGTTTAATTTTCTGGGTAGTGTTCTACTTAATCTTTCAATATATATCATACTTTATCATCCAGTACATCACTCTGCTTCATCTTTCAGTACATTATTCTACTTCATCTTTCAGGACATCATGCTACTTCATCTTTCAGCGCATCATCATCATGTGCCATGCCGATAAGCATGGACGGTCATGTTTCGCCATCTCACACGATCACCAGAGTCGGGGATCAGCTCATATTCTTGTCCCAACCATGCCATCCAGATATTTATTTCTCTGCTTTCCCCTTGTTCTTTTACCCTCAATCTTGCCAGTTGTCACCAAGTTCTCTAATTTAATTCTTCTCATAACGTGTCCAAAACATGTTGACTATGTGTAATTTCACTAATAAAAGTATGTTTTTCATTTGTTACCTGTAGAATTTGCTCTTTGGTTTTTCACTGTGTCCATGATATTCTTTGCATTTTCCTCAGAAACCGCATTTCCACTGCCATCAGATGCTTTTCAGCTTGTTTGCTCATTGTCCACGCTTCACATCCTTACAAAAGTACAGGTTCTACGTAGCACTTCAGCACTCTTTTTCTAGTTGCAATTGACATAGTTTTGAAGATTGAGCATAACCCACTACTGGCAACGCTAATTGTATCCTGGTACGAATCTTGGGCCTGTCCACGTCAAATTGGAAGCACTAGACTTGAGTTTTGATCTAATTTCAGCTCATCACTAGTGCATATCCCTGACTGGACCCGAAATCGAACTTTGCATCACTGGCATGTGAGGCAGGTGTACGACCATGCGACTCACCATAGATATGACCAAATTATCATACTAGCATTATGCTCCATTCCCATGCCAGCGAATATCACACAAAATGCTCCCCACTGTCCAATGTGAAAAGTGGAACAGACAGGAGTCTCAGCAATCCAACAAGCCTGCACAGGTACACTGTGCATAATGCCCCCGTCAGAATGCCAACACAAAATTCATCCACGAATACCACAGTTCATAGTCGATGGACTCGGCAGTCACCAGAAAGACTTCATTGACCCGGGTTTTCTCACATGGCTCGGTCTCTTACCACAAGGTGACCCGCCGAAAGTGTCCCACAAAGCACGAACTCCACAGCTTCAGCACCGACTCCCATGAGTCTCCCGAAAAATGCACTCGTGAACCGAAATGGCAAATCAGTCAGTTAGCAACAGCCAGTAGCCATTGTTCCGAACATGCAGGTCACTGTAGAGGACAGATGTAGAAGCATTCCACGTGAATTTCACAGCTCATGATGTCGCCCACGCACTCACTCGGTAGCAGGGCGACGGAAGATTGAGCACAACCCACTACTGGCAACACTGATCATATTCCAGTATGAATCTTGGGCCTTGTTCACGTCAGATTGGAAGCACTAGACTCGAGTTTCACTCTCATTTGAGCTCGTCAGTAATGCATATCCCTGACTCGACCCGGGATCAAACCCCGAATCACACGGGAAGGTTAACCCGGTCAACAAATGCCCGCAGAAGTCGGATAGCGGCGCAAGAACGCAGCTCTGCTGTAAACGGCACAACGCAATCACATCCGGAAAAAAAACTCCGGATGAACGAAGAAGAAACCCCGAATCAGTGGCATGTGAGATGGGAATGTAACCACTTGATCACGCGACTCACATTAGACGCAACCAAATTATCACACTAGAATATCACATCACCCATTGTAGGCTATAGCTCAAAGTTTGCTTGATCGCCGCGACTGACATCCATCAATCAATGTGGCCCCGAATGGTCAGGTCTTCTCAATCTGGCAAGGCACACCAGGCACCTATTTTTACATATTTTTATTTGTTAATATGTTTTCCTTCTTGCAAAAGGCTACCTTCACCATAGTGATTCTTGATCTAATCTCTTCAAGGCAGCTCCCACCAGATGTTATGACTGTTCCGAGATAAGAAGATTCCCATTTTTCTGTACATTACATTGTGTTATTTCTTTCCTCCTAGTGACGACCATAATCTGTGTGTGTGTGTTCTTACAATTTAATTCTAACCTTAGTTGTTCTTCAGTGCATCATTGAAATATAAATAGTCTATTTGCTTGTCATCAGGGCATTTTAGGGATATTTGATATTGTATCAAGCCTATAATCTCATTGACCAGTCAACACATGAAAGATGGTGTAGTCAGGATCATGCACACATATTTAGCATTTCCCACATATGCCTTTTGTGTTTTAACATGCTGACTGTGATTGTGTTTGTAGACTGTAGGGTTCCTGCTGTAGTTTTTGTAACATGTTAGAACAATTGATGGTGTATTGTATGGCATCTTGTTAAAGTTTATATTAACATCAAATTAACCAGTAATGCATTTGTGGGTTGTAGGGTACCATGATGAAAGCATCAATACTCAGTGCTAGCTAACTATCAAAGTATTTCATGGGACAAGAGAATTATTAAGCGGTGCCCACCTCCTTTCCAAGAATACTTTATTCTGTTTGTGAGTAGGTTTTCTAATTTCGAAATTTAGCCTGGACAGTCACCTACTTGGTGTACACTTTGCAGTTTTCATCTTCCAAAGGATTGTGTGCACACAGGTTGTTTATTTCCTCCCACTTATCTGAAAATGCTAGGCATCTGAATCATTACCGAGAAATGAAGGGAAAGAGTATACATCCTTCGGCTTCTTTTGTAAAAACATCCACATCATGATTGGTGCCTGATCTTCTTGAGTTTCAAGGCTGACACATTACCTTTAAGCTACTTTAGCCTAACCCTGTAATAAATGTTAGGCTACCTTCAGAGAATTCCAAATCTACATTTTTCTGTGCATGAAGTGTGATATCTAAAGCTGATATAAACTATTCACGGCTGAAACACCTATCCATTCTACTTTGTCATAGCGCCCACCTCTCATATAAGTAATATAAGTTGTGAGTTGTCTTTTATTTGAGGTGTCAGTAGGATTAATATTGTTGCTGCTGCTGGTTCTTTCAGGTCTGTGGTACGAACTAGTGATGGGAAACACTTCTTTTACGATCCAAGTAAACGGAAGTCAGTATGGGAAAGGCCTGAAGAGCTTAAAAACAGACCGGATGTTGACAAGCTTCTGTCACGTAAACCAGAAGTGAAGACTGGTCAGTATATGATCTCCCTCCCTCCCTCTCTCTCTCTCTCTCTCTCTCTCCTCTCTCCTCTCTCTCTCTTCTCTCTCTCTCTCTCCTCTCTCTCGCTCCTCTCTGGGGGGGGGGGGGGGGGAGCGGGGATTGCTTGCTTGCCTCGTCTGCTGTGTCTGTCTATAAAGATAACTTCTCCAGAATTGCTATCTGACTTTAGTCTAATTGTATTTTAGTGGAGTGAGTGAATCATTTATGTTAATAACTGTGTTGTGTAGTATGTTGCATCTTATTTGTGCTTTGTACTTAAAAAGATAATTTCTGTGTTAGAAAAAAGTTTGTTCAGAAAGGAGAGAATAGATAATTGGTGATATATCTGTGTGTGCGTGCCTGCACGCGCGTATCCCTATCTGTCACTTGTGTGTGGACAAAATATGTTTGGAATGTCTGATTTGTGTTCATGTGCAAGAGCAGATTCTCATTATTAGAGTACCATCAGAAATATAGAGATGTGTTGTTTCAATTGTGCATTGCATTTTCTGAATTTCTGACTCCATTGTTTCTTGTAAATTTTGTTGTTTCAGAGAAAAGAGAAGAAAAGGATGTACTAGAAGGACCACCATCAAAGAAGATGAAGTAATTTTATTACTCTTAGCATTTTATGTAATTTTTAAGTGCACATGAAGCAGTCATAGGTACAAAATGTGAACAAGTTCAAGGACCCTGTTTCCAAGCCATCCTGGCATACTGCGGAGATGGTGACATGCCCATATTTTTTTGACAAAACAGCACCCGGTGGGTGATGTGGTCAGTATCATGCTGGCTTGCTTTACCTCCCAGAACAGTTTCTGGTACCTATTTTATGATTGTGTTGAACCCAGAGCCATGTGGTCACATATACAATCCCATTCTGATAGCGTTGAATCCAGGATGCTTGTGCTGGCATGTGAGCGCACTATGCTACAAAAACTTCTGGGCACGAGTATAAGTGGTGAAATCTGTGACATTGGCGGAATAAGAACAGCTTTTCATAAATATCCATTTTCAGAATGAAAGCTAATAAAAGACAATGAAATAACTTAGTAGAGGCCTGAGTGTATTAAAGTGTGCAAAACAGTTCATGAAAGAGCAGAATGTAAGAAACATTGTAATTCTGTGGCCCGTTCAGAGCTTCAGTTTTCTGTCTGGAGAGTGTTTCGCTGTTTGCAGAATCAGTGTTTGAGTAACATGTATTAGAATTAATAAATGGGAAATTTTGGTTTTATCAGTATCTGCTTGACTTATTTATAATTCTTACTGGTGTTTCTGTTATGTTTATCTGAATACTTTAGTCTCCAATTGTTATTGTTCTGTACAAAGGTATTACAAAATGCATTTCTAAGAAAAAATACTATGTTTTTAATTTACTCAACATAATATATATTTGCTCATTGTAGGAATGTTTTTATTTCTTGAACAAAGGGACTACATATGTAAAACTACTGTGTACATAAACTTAGTTCTGGTTCATCTTCATTTGCTTGGCATGAAACGTGGTTCCTTGTGAGAATGGAAATGGATGCAGCGGTGTATAGATAATTGAAGAAATGATGTCGTGATATAGACTGATAGATCTGTGTTTCACAGTAAGAAGTCACATTGTGGATTCTCAGCTAGATTTTGAGAATAGATGACATGTTAAAAACTACACTCAATATGGGAATGGAGTTTGTGACAGTCATTGCAGCCCTTTGATGATTCTCTGAGACTCCACACACACTATAGTGTCTGACCCTTCAGCTATGTATCAGATAGTCCTTCGCAGATGGAATGGTCAAGTTATATAGTTATATCATCTCTTCAATGCCTCAAATTGATCTACTGTATGGGTACAAAGTACTGCAAGAGCTGATGTGCTGGCATCAAGGGCACCAATTGAGGAGACATTGAGGTTGGACAAAGGACACAATATTTGAATAACAAAGATAATAAATTGCACGATTTATTGCCTGGCATATCTTGCTGAAGCTTGCCAGGTACATACTGCAGAAATCACACAACATAAACTAAATTGATTATATAAATCCTTGAAGCTGAAATATACATGTATTCACACATTAATTTCAATTGTCTACCACGGTAATTTTAAACTGACTATCATGTCTTTCTGTCTGCGCAAAACTGGCTTCCACCAATTAATGGCAATGGCTTAAGAAACCTTTAACAAGTGACCATTTTGTGTGATAAACAACATGCAAAATGCATTGTCCCTATCAGTCATGTGGCCGGCTTTTAAAATGTGCCGTCCACTCGAAAATGTAGAAGGTTTGTGGTGTGTCATCTTGGCTAGGTTCTCAGCGTCTTTGTTTATTATTCTGTCAATCTAATTGGGTATGTGTTCGAACACCCTGTTGATTAATTGCATCTCTGCTCTGCCGATGTAGATAGACTACCACCTGCATGTAAATTGATAAATACATTTAGATTTTGCATACATAGGGACAGGTTCCTTTACTGCTGGGGTGGGAATAGGTGTAGTTCTGTAGCTAAAACTGGAGTTGCAGCATAGAATGTTTGGCCAACTGCTGTAATGAGCCAGTCCTGTATACACTGCATTACATTATCCCCTCGAAAGGTTACCTGGATAAATAAATACCTTGAGTTTAGGGACTGATATTTCATTGGGTTTTGGTTTTGCCTGTTGCCAGTGGCTGTTTATCAACCCAGTGGTGTACCCATTCAGGTGTAAGACATTCTTCAGAGATTCAAATTCCTCTGTCATTGTGTCCTGGGTGCATATCTTCCTGGCTTGGTCAAGCAGGGCCTGTACTAAGCCACGTTTGCACTGGACGGATGTGAAGCTGTGAAAATTTAAGTATTGGCCAGTCCACATTTCTTTGTGGTGCACCGATCTTTGAATTGTGCTGTCTGCTCTTCGTCTCATTAGAATATCTAGTAACGGCAGCGCTTCGTTGTGTTCGTGTTCCATTGACAGAGAGATGTTATTATGCATCTGGTTCATTATGGTCTGGAACGATGTTGCTTGTAGCTTGTCTGTGGTGATAATTAGTATATCGCCCACATACGATGGTAGAAGACGAAGTTGTTAATGTGTGAGGATCTCTTGTCTTCTAAATGTGCCATGAAGATGCCCACTAGAATAGACCAAAGGGACACACACACACACACCACCACCCCACCCCCACCCCTGATGGCCACTCCATCAATTTGGCGGTATGACTTTTAAAAAAAAATTAAATCTTATGTTGGCGGTACAAAATAATAATAGCATAACCGTAATAGATGTCGGTATGCCTAGTTTTGGTAGTTTTGTCTTTAATGCGTTCACCTATTATTTTTACTATATCATCTAATGGAATGTTGGTGAATTTATTGATTGTATCTTCGTTATTCAAATTCACTACGGGACACGATATTCATCCCATATGACAGGTTGTTGCAGCTGACACCAATGTAGTAAAAATGAACACAACTAAAACTTTAAAAATATGGCACCACTTGTGGCAAAAGCTAGCGTGATCACATGCAGGGCTGATGCTCTTGTAATAAACACTGTACAGTAGCAATCATAAGCTCTGCAATTCACCATCTGCACATGTGGATATGTCCTGAGTGCTGTGATGTTGATTACAGTTAATGAGAGAATAACATTCACTCTTGTCTTTTGTTGCAGTGATGTTGATTACAGTTAATGAATGAGTAACATTCACTCTTGTCTTTTGTTGTAGTGATGTTGATTACAGTTAATGAATGAGTAACATTCACTCTTGTCTTTAGTTGTAGTGATGTTGATTACAGTTAATGAAAGAGTAACATTCACTCTTGTCTTTTGTTGTAGTGATGTTGATTACAGTTAATGAATGAGTAACATTCACTCTTGTCTTTTGTTGTAGTGATGTTGATTACAGTTAATGAATAAGTAACTTTCACTCTTGTCTTTTGTTGTAGTGATGTTGATTACAGTTAATGAATGAGTAACTTTCACTCTTGTCTTTTGTTGTAGTGATGTTGATTGCAGTTAATGAAAGAGTAACATTCACTCTTGTCTTTTGTTGTAGTGATGTTGATTGCAGTTAATGAATGAGTAACTTTCGCTCTTGTCTTTTGTTGTAGTGATGTTGATTACAGTTAATGAGTAACATTCACTCTTGTCTTTAGTTGTAGTGATGTTGATTACAGTTAATGAAAGATTACATTCACTTTTGTCTGTCACTGAGTATGGTTTGGGACTGCTGACAGTATCAAAAAGTCAGCTTGAAAGGTTGGAACGCATACAGAATGCTGCCATGCGGTTAATACTGGGGTGCACAAAGGACACACCAATTATCTGCATGAGGCATATCCTGGCGCTACCTACAATGACGGATGGACATAGGGTCCTTCAGGCCAAATGGTACCTGAGAGTTGCCGCAGACAGGGATCACCCGCTGCATGCAGCAATGGATATAGTAAAGGGTGGTCCTGGATGGCACAGGCAGAACATTCTATAAGCCAGGTGTGTGATCTAGAGACCATCAATCGTGAAAGAGAGGGGGTTGAAGTTCCGGATGACATGACGGACTGGCACAATGTAATAATAACACTGGGTCGTGAGTGCAGAGAATGGGCAGCGGGCCACACTGAGTTTGAAGTGCAACAGCTGATCCAGATCAACACACATCAAGGTGACATAGTCATCTACACCGATGGGTCAGTGGTGAGAAATAGACGTAGTGGCTGGGGCTTTATTGCAAAGGCTAATGGACGAGTCTTGAAAAAGGAGTCTGGTATATGAGACTACGACCTTGAGTATGGAGGTGGAGGCAGTAACAGCGGCATTCCGGTGGCTAGAGGAGACTACTGCAACACACGTGTTCATTACGGATTCAAAGAATATGCTTAGCAAGGTGGAGAAAGGAATGTTTCGTGTGGAATGGCTCTCGTCGCTTCAGAGGTCACAGATTGTGAGAATTGTATGGATATTTTGCCCTGGCCATGCGGGTGTACGGGGGAATGAACAGGCTGATAGGCTAGCAGGGAATGCACCTCTTGGTGGTATCTTGCCTATGGACAAGGGGGAGGTGGTCGTGCGCTTGTGGGACCAGGTGGAGAAGGCGGAGGAACAGATTGAGAACCCATATGTGGAAAGAATGAGATTGCGGGGGATTGGCAGGGGTTCTGGAAGAATCTCAAAACTGAGAGGGAAGACCAGGAGAACTTTTAATCAGATAGCGGTGGGAACGATTAGTAGTATGACTCTTCGCTGGCTGTTGAACGAGGGAACTGAGCACGTATGGGAATGTCCTGGGTGCAGTGATGTCGGTTCTTAACTCAACTCAACTCTTATCTTTTGTTGTAGTGATGTTGATTACAGTTAAG
The DNA here is from genome assembly GCA_014155875.1 of Cepaea nemoralis. Classification (NCBI taxonomy): domain Eukaryota; kingdom Metazoa; phylum Mollusca; class Gastropoda; order Stylommatophora; family Helicidae; genus Cepaea; species Cepaea nemoralis. The sequence continues at coordinate 531,318 of JACEFZ010009871.1, forward strand.
GAATGAGTAACATTTACTCTTGTCTTTAGTTGTAGTGTAACAAAAGTGGGCTAGATGCCAAGAGATCTGAGCAACATGTACTTTTGCCGAATCTGATTAATTCAGTGGTCGCTGATAGTTTGTATATTTTCCTAGAGTGAAAGTCATTAACATGGAACCTTATGTTTGAAGTATCCACATAGAAAGTTTAGCTGTACTGTAGTGTCTTGTCACTTCATGTTGGCAGTTTGGTACAAATTGTTAAAAAATATGTGAAATATTGAGATTTCCGTGTTCGAATAAATCTAGAAAGATGTAATGTTGCTGATGCCTCATTCAAGTCTGTTCATCTGTTTTAAGTGAGCAATTAGTTTTCTTTTCTCATGTTGAAATGCCAATAGCAGATATATAGAGGTGAAAACTGATTTTCCAGCTAAGTAAACAGTACAGTAAATGACTTGTTCTCCACACCTTGTACTAGCCCTATAATTTTCTAGGACAATTCAGTCCTCGATGTGTAATGTGGTCATTATCACACCAGCTGCCTTCACTTTTTGCAACATTTTCTGGAACCCATTTTAGGCTGGGTCGACCTGGAGGGGGATTCCATCACATGACCACGGGGCTGGCCAGCCAGCATGCTAGCCACTTCACCACCATGGCTCCCTTTAGTACTGCTTGGAAATTAATAAATTCCTCATATGGAATGGGATGTGATTTTGTGATGCTACTTAGATGTTTAAAAACAGGACTGTAATGAAGTTTGATGCTACGGAACTGTGTTGTATTAATAGGAAATTGTTGATAGGTTCTCATCAGTGCTGATACTGACAAAGCAAAGACCCAGTGCCTCATTTGGAATAAGATGTGATTGTGTGATGCTACTTAGATGTTTAAAAACAGGACTGTAATGAAGTTTGATGCTACGGAACTGTGTTGTATTAATAGGAAATTGTTGATAGGTTCTCATCAGTGCTGATACTGACAAAGCAAAGACCCAGTGCCTCATTTGGAATAAGATGTGATTGTGTGATGCTACTTAGATGTTTAAATACAAGCCTGTCATGATGATTGATGCTACGGAACTGCATGAGCACATCAATTATTCCTATTTTAATTAGCAACCAGCTGCTAAATACAAGCTAGAACTTTTGTTTCTTTGCCACCGCTGTGACCTGGACAGGGGCTAATGATAACATACTTCCTAGTGTGGTTCGGTAGAATCTGGATATCCCACACCAGGAAATATGTTAATACATTTTCCCAATGCTACTGATATGTTACAATGCATATTCTCAGGTCTTAGTTAGATATGACTGAACTACCGTATAACAGTAGACGGTACTACCTGCTTTCTGTTAGCGCCGAACGTTGGGTGGCGCTTGCCAAACCCGAACACCCCACAATGCGCCAACGGCTTCGGGGGAAGAGCGCAATTGGGAAGGATACAAGCCTTACCCTGGTGCGAGGAAATGCAACCTAAAGACAAAATGTCATGGCAGAGCAGACCAGGCTCTAAGCTTTGGTTGGCAGCTGGTCTAGGATCGAAGCTCCGACAAGCGGACAGTTAGAGCATTGCTTTGATGATCCGGCAGCTTCTGCAGCTTGTCTTGTTCCAGATGTAGAGGTGTTACCTTTCCTCTGGAGTTAACTAGGCAGACCGAGAGAGAGATCATGCTGCATGGGCAACACATGATCTCTATATTTTAGCCCAGGCTTTGTGCTATGGAGAGGCAATAACTCCATCCCTGGTCTTAACCGGTCTCGGAATCAAAGCGAGAGGCAACTGTTACGGGTTATAAGTCCCTGTCAATTGGCGTAGACATGGGGCGCCACGCGTTGCCTCTGACGGTGGGAGACACCTACAGGTGTCACTGATCAGCTACCGCCCGCCTCAAGCTGGGCAGCCCCCGGCCAATTGGGTGCTGATCCGCCACAGCCTGCCTGCTTCAATGGGTGCTTGGGGCTAGGACAAAATCTGAATCGCAGGCTGTAAAACCAATGCACCAGGTACTAATAAAAAGAAAAATAGAAACCTCAAGCTACGGCTTGCAACCTGGAACGTGAGAACCATGTGTCCAGGATTTTCCACTGACTTGACCAATATTGACGATGTGAGAAAAACGACTGTGATTGATGCTGAACTCAATCGTCTTAACATTGATATTGCTGGCCTGCAGGAGACTCACCTCGCAGAGGAAGGGTCACTCAGGGAAAACAATTACACCTTTTTTTGGAAGGGTAGAGGGCAGGCAGAAAAAAGGCAACACGGTGTGGGCTTTGCAGTGAAGAATTTGCTACTGGGAATGATTGAAATTCCAGCAGGAGGAAATGCAAGACTATTATCCCTGTGCTTGGCAACCTCTTGTGGTTTTCCACCATTATTACTGCATATGCACCGACACTCGATTCCTCTGATGATGTGAAGGATTCGTTCTATGAGGAGTTAGACTCCGTGATCAAGGCAGTTCCAAAATCTGACTACATTTATATGCTCGGTGATTTCAATGCTCGTGTGGGCAAGGACTCGAGTTCATGGCCAGTGTGCCTTGGAAAATACAACATCGGTCGCATGAATGAAAATGGGCAAAGGCTGCTGGAGCATTGCACCAGAAATGACCTATGTATTACAAACTCCTTTTTTAAAACAAAAGAGCTGCATAAGGTCACATGGAAACATCCAAGATCCAGCCATTGGCACCAGCTGGACTTCATCATCACACGGAGACAACATCTGAACCATATATCATTGACTCGAAGTTACCACAGTGCTGACTGTGATACGGATCATTCTTTGGTTGTTGCAAGGGTTAGACTGAGACCAAAGAGAATCTACACAGCTAATCTAGCCCCAGGATTAATATTATTAACACTCACGATCCTGAAAAGTGCTTTCAGTTTCAACAGCAACTTGAAGACGCTTTCACTGATACACCAGAAAATTGTACAGTAAGTGAAAAGTGGGGTCAACTTAAGGAAACTCTTTATAAAACTGCCGTAGGGGTTTACGGCACTGTGGATCATAAGAGGCAGGACTGGTTTGCGGCAAACAGCCAGACTCTGCAGCCCTTGATTGATAAGAAGAAGATAGCTCTCTTAAGAAACAAGGAAAGACCAACGCGTAACACTCTGAGTGAACTAAAGCTAGCTAGGAAGGATGTACAAAAGGCTGCCAGGCAGTGTGCAAATGATTATTGGATCAAGTTATGTGAGTCCATTCAAATCGCAAGTGATAAGGGAAACATCAGAAGCATGTATGAAAGAATAAAGAAAGCCTGTGGTCCAATGATCAAAAGAAGTGCACCATTGAAAACCTTGACTGGAGAAATCATAACTGATAAGAAACAGCAGATGGACAGATGGGTAGAGCACTATTTGGAGCTTTACTCAAGTGAGACCAAACTAGCGGATGATGCCCTCAACGCCATAGAGGCTCTACCAACTCTTGACCACCTGGACACACTTCCCACCATAACAGAAGTTAAGTGTGCTATAAATGAACTTGCATCTGGCAAGGCTCCAGGTAAGGATGGGATTCCAATAGAGGTTATCAGGAGTGGGCAAGACACACTCACTCTACAGATCCACCAGCTAATAGAGCTATGCTGGCGAGAAGGACAAGTCCCACAGGATTTCAAAGATTCAAGCATCATAACACTGTACAAGAACAAGGGTGATCGGAGCGACTGCAACAACTATAGGGGTATCTCACTTCTGTGTATTGTTGGAAAAGTATTTGCCAGAGTTGTTCTGCGCAGACTTCAAGTCCTAGGAGATCAAGTCTACCCCGAATCACAGTGTGGCTTTCGACAGAACCGGTCTACCATTGATATGATATTCTCATTGCGACAAATGCAAGAAAAATGCCGTGAACAGAATCAACCACTGTTTATTGCCTTCATCGACCTCACAAAGGCATTTGATTTGGTCAGTCGTGAGGGTCTGTTCAAGGCACTAAAGAAGATTGGCTGCCCACCAACTCTTCTGTCCATTGTGGAATCGTTCCACACAGGCATGAAGGGTATAATCAAGTTTGATGGTGCAACTTCTGAAGAGTTTGAAATCAAGAGTGGAGTTAAGCAAGGTTGTGTACTAGCTCCCACCCTCTTTGGAATATACTTTTCACTTCTACTGAAATATGCCTTTCGTGATCAGGATGGTGGTATATACATTCACTCACGCTCAGATGGCGGCCTCTACAATGCTCAGAGATTGAAGGCCAAGACCAAAATTAGGAGGGTACTGATCAGAGAGTTGCTTTTTGCAGATGATGCTGCAGTTACGACCCACTCTGAGGAAGAATTACAATGTCTACTGTCTGCATTCTCCAGTGCTTGTTCTGAATTTGGTTTAACAATTAGCAACAAGAAGACACAGATTATGTCGCAAGGCACATGGGCTACCATCAATCTTTATTGACGACGCCGAACTAGAGATGGTAGACCATTTTACATATCTAGGATCAGTGGTAAATAGCAAATTATCCCTAGATCAGGAAATCAACATCCGGATTGGTAAGGCAGCAACAGCAATGAACAGGTTAAGAAAAAGAGTCTGGGAGAACAGGAAGCTTACTGTCAAAACAAAAGTCCTTGTCTATCAAGCCTGTGTCCTTAGTACTCTTCTTTATGGCAGTGAAACCTGGACAACTTACTCACACCAAGAGAAACGTTTAAACAGCTTTCATATGTGGTGTCTGCGAAGAATTCTTGGTATTAAGTGGCAAGACAAAATCACAAATACTGAAGTATTAGAAAGATCAGGTTGTGTGATGGTTTATTCCATGCTCAGCCTTTGTAGACTTAGATGGATAGGACATCTTAGGAGGATGGATGATGGTAGAATACCAAAGGACATCTTTTTTGGTGAATTACAGATGGGTAAGAGATCTCAGGGTTGGCCTCTACTACGATACAAAGATGTGTGTAAGCGCTACATGATTGATACAGGCATTGATAATGCACATTGGGAGCAAGTCATGCTGAACATGTTGCATGGAGGGCAAACATCAGAAATGGAATAAAGACAAAGGAGAAAATTATTGCAGATAAGTCACACACCGAGCGTTTGAGACGTAAGATGGTGCATGATGGTGGAAATGACCACGTGTTCACATGCACCCACTGTGAACGAACATTTACAGCGTGAATTGGCCTCATCAGTCAAATTCGCTGCCGCCATGAGTAAAAGTTATTATGCCTTTTTGAAGCACAAACTCTCGTCTGTCAAGACGGCAAGGTGCCAATGACTGATGTGCCTTAATCTTCAACATGTATCTAGCTGAAAAGTGCCATTTCCGTTCTACTTAAATTTATCATTAGCTAGTTTATGTTGTTTTATTAATAAATCTGGGCAAGTCAACTTTCAGTATTCATTTTCGAGCTCTGATTATATCGTCCTTGACAAGTCTAATTCAAGCAACAAACCGGATATGGTTGTTTGTTGAAAGCTTATATTTTCATTGCGGTTTAAGATATGATCCTGGCACATAAGTAATCTCAAGGTAAGTTTTATTGTCTTGTGTGTGTATCGTAAAATTAGTTACACTGCACTTTTTATTCCTGAGTGTGACTAAGTGCTTACAGTTTGAACAAGCATTTCTTTTGTTTTGCATTTCTGAACACCTCCATCCTGTGTTCAAGGCAGTAGATGTTTGTGTCTCTCCTTGTCTGGTCACGATACCTTGACGTGCTCAAGTTGGCACAGCTCTAGGTGTCGTTGGGACATGCAAGTTTGTTTGCCCTTGTCAGCTGGAGACTCGGGAGGGGGAATCTGTATGTATGAAACCATGAATTTTATTCATTTGGTGAAACACCTAAAGGCAGGGGAAATGTGGTTTCTGAGGAAACTGCAAAAAAAAAAATACAAAGGACTGATGGAAAATCAAATCAAATCAGTCCTTCAAGAAACAATGCCTAAATTGATTAGAGAAATTAGATGTCAACAGTTAAAATATTTAAAGCAAATTTGAGGAGAAATAAACTTTGAGACTTGGTGACATCTGGCAAGCTTGATGAGAAAAGAGCAAGGAGAGGATAGATATAAATACCTGGATAAATTGGCCACTTGGCATAATCAGGACAAGAATACAAATCTGATCCGAGACTGGTAATCTTGTGAGGTGGCGAATCATGACCGCTCACTTTTATTGGCAAATTATGATAAAGTTGATCGGTTACTTTACTAGAATATATAGAATAGGAAATACAATAGGAAACATGTTATTTATCACTGACTTCTGCATGTGTTTATAATGTTTCTGTATATACCATGTAGATTGTAACAACTTAATATAGCACAGTTTCTTTATCACGCCAACTTAAAATATGAGGGAAAGTAATTAAATAAAAGGAATGTTATTGTAAAGTGCATGGAAGAGTAAACAAAGGAAAATCTTATTTCAGGACACAAACTAGCTCTTGAGCTATTGCCCATGTAGAGGTCGTAAGGGTCGAGTAGTTTGCACATGCACATAAGCAATTAAAAATGGCTGTCCCACTGTTTTCTTGCACTGTGGAAAAGCAACCAGGCATTCTTCATTATTTATGGTCAGATGATGTGAGACCTTGTGTAATCTGCAGAAGAATCATGATTCAATGTGAAGACAGTTGCTTCAGTCAGGAGGAATGTATGAATGGGTGGAAAGATTTCAAAATGGAAAACAAAATGTCATTGATAAACCGCTTAGTTGGAGACCTACAAGTGTCATGAAGACCATCTTTTGGGATATCAAGAGCCTTATATTAGAACAAATTTTCAGAAAATGGGTGAAACTGTAACTAGAGCTCAATACAGTGACATGCTAATGAACAAATTAAAGCCTGCAATACATTCGAACACCAGAGACGTCTTTCTAAAGGAGTATTGTTGTTGCGAACAGCAAAACACATGCCTCCACTGCCTGTCCTCTATACTGCTGTGCTTACAGTGGATACACTACTTGCTCTGAAGCTTGAGGTCTTGAAACATCCAGCATACAGTCCAGACTTGGCACCATCTGACTTTCATTTATTTGGACCCTTGAAAGAACATTTATGGGGTCTGAGGTTTGCTGATAACAACGGGGTAATGGATGAGGTGCAAAACTGATTTCAATCTTTTAAAATCTTAAAAGTCGAGAGGATCATCTTCATTGCACTGGATTTTATGGCATATGGCTTGGTCTCTTGCCACAGGGAGGCTCGCCAACAGCGTCACACAAAGCACGAACTCGATAGCTCCCTGCGACAACCCCCAGGAGTCAGAAAAATTCACTCGTGAACTGAAAAGCGTAGCTCAGAATTCGAACCCGCAACTTTCATTCGGAGCACAAGGCAGACTGCTTGACCACTTCACCACGGATACTCCCAGGTTTAAGGCCACATCTAAACACTTTTTCCTGGATGGCATAATCTAGTGGATAGATGGTTCAAATGTGTTTTCAGGCAGGAGGATTGTGTTGAGAAATAACACGCACAAAATTTCTGGTTTACAGTATTGTAAAATAGTTATATGTAAAATTCCTGTTACTTAATTACTTCCCAGTTTAGCATAGTTACTTTAACAGTTTCTTGTATACCATGTAGATTGTCCGAACTTAATATAGCATAGTTTATTTATCAGAAGTTTCTGTGTGTATACCACATGAAGTGTACCATCACAATGAAACTAGCTTCATTGTGGTAGTGTTCAGTCTACAAGGACTGTGCCATCTTACTTTACTGAACATTGCTTCTCAGATCTTCGTCACAGGTTTCCGCACATTCCACATGGGAGAAGGAGTTACATAAGATTGTATTTGACAATCTCCACTTGCATCTGACTTCACGAGAACGCAGTTAGGTGTTTGAAGAGTATGTGATGGACAGATCTGAAGAAGAGCTTCATGGAAACAAATTGAGAAGAAAGAACTGTATAGACAGTTACTCAAAGAAGGTAACTTAAGTAGAAAGTAAGTAACAAATTTGGTATTTTAAACTTTTCTGTTCTTATAAAATTTTGCAAAATAATTTGCATTTATGAAAAGCTGGTTTGTATTTGCCACACAACATTATAAATACAGATAAATTATTGCTTCTTTGGGTTTTATTGACATTCAAGGGGGTTGCATTTGTGACATCTTATGTCATACCAAATCTTGTTTGAACTCTAGGAACTCATCAATCTTGATTCAAAGTTTCTATACACTTTTTCAGGTTGAATAAATGTGTCCTAAAGCAGTTTCCTATTGGACTGTGATGTGATAGGGCCACCACATTTTGTGTACATGATAAATAAAAGTGTTGTTTTTGTGCTTGTCCATCAAGAATGATGATGACCTTTCATTTCATCCAGTGGGGTTGAAAGTATGGAGCCATGAGTTCTAAGATGGCTGATAAGGCCTATATTGGCTCGAAATGTTCTTTGACAATGTGGGCAAAAAATGCTTGACTTTCCAGGAGGAGGATCTCCTGCAGTGGTTTTTCTGTCCAGCCCTTTCTTCACAGCTCTTGCAGTCCTGGTTGCTTCACAAGTGACTGACCCTTATGTAATGATGTACGCCACGAATTACGGTCTTTAGCAGCAGTCTCCCTGGTAAATATAAGTATACAGCTGGTGACCAAAGTATTTCACTTTTTGTTTGAATAGTTTAAGAATGAGGACTGATAATTTGACAAAACTAGTAAATAAAATAACACTGTAATAACTATTATATGGAAGCTAAGGCATTTCATTGTCATTACAGACAATAGAAACATGAACTGGCCATTCCTACCTTAGTAATACTTAGAGTATTGTTCCATATAATCAGCATCTGTTTACCGTGAAAAATATTTGCAATCCATTACTGCATGCAACAATTAACAAAATTGTCTTCACTGTTATAAAGAGTAAATATATGGTTAAAAATGCTCATGAGTGAATTAAAATGGTTATAAAATCTTGGTATACAAATACTGAAAGGAGGAAAATTTACAGAGATAGATAACTATTCACATTCATGTGCCTTTCTGACTAAAAATAAGATGATGATGACTTTCTTGTGTGAGCAATAGCCACATTGCAGATACATACTAAAAATGTACTTCAATTTCAAATGTCTTTTTCATGAGTAGATAGAGCTCATTACACTGGATGGAATCTGTCTACAGGAAGCAAATCATACTCAGCATGCGTGCTGACGTCAGACACTGACCTTTGCGGTGCATAACTAGGTGGGATGCACTTCTCTCGAAAGAGGAACGAAGAAGAGGAGGTAGGAATGACTTTTGGGAAACTGTTCCTGTGTATGTTTGGCGTCAGTTGGACCTTAGTTTTGGAAGCTAGAATAGAGATTTTAGAATTAAGTGTCCGCTTCTGGCGCTCGTTGTCTCGGATGGCTGTATGAGGTGCCCCCTATCGGGAACTTCCCAGCCGATGCAAGTTAGAGAGGCAGGCGTTTTGAGAATGCGACCACAGCGCAAAGCTGGAGTCGCGGTTTGAGCGGGCAAAAGAGCAACTTTTGTATGATTGTTCAACAAGGTCTTGATAAGTGCCCACTCTCTCTCGATGATTAGTGGGCCTGCAGTCAGTTAGCTGGCATATCTTTTTGAGCAATCCTGCCTGGCGTAGCTTGAAAGCTCGTCAGTAGGCGTCCAGTGGTTTTGCATGTGTCACTGGGTACCAAGGGAGCACACTGAGCAATTGCTACTCTTGGCCTGCTGTGTGCGTAAATAGTCTCTGTATGATAGATATCTGGTTGACCCTGCCAGTAGTCATATGCTTGTCTCAAAGATTAAGCTATGCATTTCTAAGTTCATACTGTCTCACGGTGAAACCGCGAATGGCTCATTAAATCAGTCGAGGTTCCTTAGATGACACGATCCTACTTGGATAGCTGGCAATTCTAGAGCTAATACATGCTTACCAAGCACCTACCCTCGCAGAAAGAGCACTTTTATAAATTCAAACCAATCGTCATTGCCCTTCACAGGGCGTGGCGTTCCCACTGGTGACTGGATAACTGTGCTGATCACATGGCTTTACGTGCCGGCGACACATCTTTCAAATGTCTGCCCTATCAAATGTTGATGGTACATGACATGCGTACCATGTTTGTAACAGGGAATCAGGGTTTGATTCTGGAGAGGGAGCATGAGAAACTGCTACCACATCCAAGGAAGGCAGCAGACACGCAACTTACCCTCTCCCGGCACAGGGAGGTAGCGACGAAAAATAACAGTACGGAAACTCTATTGAGGCCCCGTAATTAGAATGAGTACACCCGCTGAAGTCGGATGTGTCGACCGAAAGGCGCAAGTATCGTAGCTCTGCTGTAAACAGGCACAACGCAATCACATCTGAAAAAACTCTCTGAAGAATGAGTACACATTAAATCCTTTAACGAGGATCTATTGGGTGGCAAGGTGCCAGCAGCCATGGTAATTCCATCTCCAATAGCGTATATTAAAGTAGTTGCAGTTAAAAAGCTCATAGTTGGATCTACAGGTGCAGGTGGGCAGCCCGTTGTTCCTGTCCTACAATCTGCCGGCTCTCTCCTTCGCTCAGCGTCCCGGGCGGCCGGTGCGTTTACTTTGACAAAAATTAGTGTTCAAAGCAGGCCTCAGCTGTCTGTATAATGGTATGTGGAATCATGGAATGGGACTTCAGTTCTGTTTTGTTGGTTTTCGGAACTGGCGGTAATGAGAAACAGGGGCATTCATACTGCGGCGTTAGAGGTGAATATTCTTGGATTGCCGCAAGATGAGCTACTGCAAAAGCATTTGTCAAGAATGTTTTCTTTAATCAAGAATGAAAGTCAGAGGTGCAAAGATGATTTGATACCGTCGTAGTTCTGACCATAAACGATGCCGACAAGTAACCCCAGTGGCAAAGTGATGTGACATGGAATATACCTTGGCTAGCACATCCACTGTGTATAAAGTCTGAATCCTTTGCAAGGTACCAATACATACTTGGTCAAGACACTTGTTCTACGGCTCTCAGGTGAGGGATATGGCTAAGTCAATATCCCCCGAATGTGAGGGCCTGGTCGTTACTCACCCTCTACTGCATGGAAGTGATGCTGAGCCGGCAGCATCTACAACCTACCTCGTGAACATTACCAAAGGTGGAAAGAGCGCCCCTGGGGCACACAGTGGAATAATGACGGCTAGCAAATTCATTACGAGGAACGTCTTTATCTAAAGCTCATTGGGTGAGCGTTATCAAAGGTGGAAAAACGTCTCATTGGCATGAAATGGAATATTGCTTGGCTAGCGAATCCGTTACTTGGAAGTCAAAAGCGAAAGTTTGCTGTATGGATGTCATCTGCATACAGGTCCCTCCTGGTCTTCGGAGGAGCAGCCTGTGGGGAACGGAGGGCCCAATATACGGAAGTGAGGCTAAGCAGCCATGTGCAGGACGTGACGATTCCTTGGGTGAGCCCAGTACCAGAGCACTATGTGTCAGCTCTGCAAGTCTCCTTGGATAGCGGGGAATCCTATGGTCTTCCCCTGCCTTCCCTTAAGGGCTGACCGGGATGTCTTCAGCTGTTCTAGGTGAGCCAGCTGGGATAGTGATAACACAACAGTAAGAGTTGAGAAAGCGACCCAGAAGCACAAATGGGAATGTTGCTTGGGTAGCAAACCCCTTTCGTGGAAAGTCCAAACCAAAAGCTCGCTGAGTGAATGTTGTTTGCAGACTGGCCTCTCCTGGTTTGCGTGGGGAGCTTCCTGTGGCGAACGAAATGCCCGGATATACGGAAGTAAGGCTAAGCAGCCATGTGCAGGACGTGACGATTCCTTTGGTGAGCCCAGTACCAGAGCGCTGTGTGTCAGCTCTGCAATTATGGAATCCTCCTTGGATAGTGAGAAATACCCATGGTCTGCCCCTGCCTTCCCTTGAGTGTTGACAGGGATGTCTTGGGCTGTTCTAACTTGACCAGCTGGGATGTGGACGACACCACAACAGTGAGTTTAAAGTCCCTCGAAACACCTGGGAATGTTAACCCGGTCAACAAATGCCCGCAGAAGCCAGATATGTCTCCCAAAAGGCGCAAGTATCACAGCTCTGCTGTAAATAGGTACAATACAATCACATCCGAAAAAACTCTCCGGATGAATGAAGAAGAAGAATTAAGTGTAAAAATGGTCTCCTGTTTCTTGACAAAGAGACAGTTAGTTAGTTAGTTAGTTAGTTAGTTAGTTAGTTAGTTGACAGATCATCCTCATTGCACATCGAACCATTCAGTCCATAAGTGCTCAGATCCCCTCCTCAGCAAATCCCGCAGCGTGTAGCAGCTAACGACACCAGTTCTGTGTTGGTTTATCAATCTTCTTTGGCTTCCTGCGTAGTGTTCTTGTTTGGCCAAACCTCTTTTAATTTGCTGTTCTCGCAGTCTGACCATGGTTGTAGATTCACAGTCATCACTTGGTTCTCGCAAAAGTCTTACTTCTCGTAGAGCATTCAGAATGTCAGCCTGGTCCATGGCGAGCCCACCCTCCACAGTAGCATTACCTACGAGCTTGTCAGCCCGCTTATTTCCTTGAACTCCCACATGACCTGGCACGAAGATGAAACTAATCTTTGCCAGTTGAGACCGCTCCAGAGACAGCAACCACTCTTTTCAGATCCACCCCATCTCTATCCTCTTGAGCATGCTCATTGAGTCACTAAGGAAATATGCCCTAGTGAATGTCTGGGTCTCGAGCCATGTTATTGCTTTACTTACTGCCATGACTTCCATAGTCAGGCTACTTGTGGTCTCAACAAAAGCACTAGAGTCCTCCTTCACAATTCTCCCTCCGAGCCACGCAGTGAAGGCCCATGAGTTTCTCACATGTTGGACGACCGACCCATCTGTGTAGATGACAGCATCACTGTCTAACGAATTCTTGAAGATCAACGCTTGTACTTCCGCCTCCACAGCAGCCAGATTTTCTTGTCTGCATTTTCTGTCTAGTTGGATGCAAACAAAAAAGGACGTATAGAAATCTGTTGGCACTTGTACCGACTCCTCACCAGGTTCTAAGCCCTCAAATGCACATACCTGTTGAAGAATGTCTTCGGCTTGACCCATCCACGACCTTCCTCTTTTTAACCTGCTGCCCTTCACCTTTCTAATTTCACTATGCAGTGGATGTTGTGTGTTTACGTTAACTCTGAGGTAGGCACGTGCTCTGCAAATTTGTATTCTGTCTTAAATGATTGGAAAATCAAGAAGGTAGCGCATCACCCTGCATGCTGTTTCTCTTGTACATCCAAGAATAATGCGCATAGCTTCGTTCTGTATCCTTTCCATCGTTTCTGCTTTCGGCTGAGAGTCAGGATCGCCATCGCATACTCAAAAACAGACATGACCAGCCCCTCGTATAGAAGTCATAGATGGCGCTGCTCACAGTTTGCTGCTGTCATCACCCGCATCGCAGCCAAACCCCGCTTGGCCTTTGTTATCACCTGGTCTATGTGCTCATTATAAGCAAGGCTTTGATCAAAACGTATCCCCAAGTATTTCATTGTCTGCGTTCTTTCCAGTCTCTGAACACAGATTTGGTGTTGTAGTGTTGACAATATGGTTATTCAAAGAGATTGACTTGACTTTGACAAAGAGACGATAAAAACAAGTGTATAAAATCAATGGCATGTTTTCAATAATTTGCACAGCATAGCAAATTCTACAATCAACACAGTAGTAAGCAGATTCGACAACCTCCAAGCAATTTCCAGAAGGCAGATTCCTTCCAGGCCAGACTCTTAAAAATGAAAACAATTTTTGCAGCCTTTTTTACAATGTCATGTTAATTCTGTAATTCATTCTTTGCAGCATTTTTACAATTTCTTATTGTTAATTCTTGTATATATGTTTTGTTTCATTGTATGTACTTGCTTGTCAGGTATGATTGAGCTACCGTATGACAGTTGACAGTACTACCTGCTTTCTGTTAGCGCCGAACGTTGGGCGGCGCTTACCAAACCCGACACCCCACATTGTGCCAACGGCTTCGGGCGGAAGAGCGCAATTGGGAGGGTACAAGCCTTACCCTGGTGCAAGGAAATGCAACCTAAAGACAAAATGTCATGGCAGGGCAGACCAGGCCCTAAACCTTGGTTGGCGACTGGTCTAGGATCGAAGCTCCGACAGGCGGACAGTTAGAGCATTGCTTTGCTGATCCGGCAGCTTCTGCAGCTTTTCTTGTTCCAGATGTATTGGTGTTACCTTTCCTCTGGAGTAAGCTAGGCAAGCCGAGAAAGGGATCATGATGCATGGGCAACACATGGTCTCTGCAATTTACAATTCAGCCCAGGCTTTGTGCTATGGAGAGGTATAAGTCTATTCCTAGTCTTACCCGGCCTCGGAATCGAAGCGAGAGGTGGCAGTTAGGGGTTATAAGTACTTGTCACTTGGTGTAAATGGGAGCCACGGGTTTCCTCTCACAGTGGGAGACACCTACAGGTGTCACTGATCAGCTACTGCCCACCTCAAGCTGGGCAGTCCCCAGCCTGTTAGGTGCTGATCCATCTCAGCCTGCCTGCTTCAATGTATGCTTGGGGCTAGGACAAAATCTGAACTGCATACTGTAAAACCAATGCACCAGGCGCTAAAAGACAAATAGAAATCTTAAGCTACTGCTTGCAACCTGGAACATTAGAACCATGTGTCCGGGATTTTCCATTGACCTGATGAATACTGACGATGTGAGAAAAATGGCTGTGATTAATGTTGAACTCAGTTGTCTTAATATTGATATTGCTCGCCTGCAGGAGACTCGCCTTGCTGAAGAAGGGTCACTCAGAGAAAAGTATTACACCTTTTGTTTGAAAAGGTAGAGGGGAGCAAGTGAAAAGATAATATGGAGTGGGTTTTACTGTGAAGAATTCACTACAGGGAATGATTGAAATTCCAGCTGGCGGAAATGAAACATTATTATCCCTGCGCTTGGCAACCACTTGTGGTTTTGCCGCCATTATCACTGCATATGTACAGACACTTACTTACTCTGATAATGTGAAGGATTCGTTCTATGAGGAGTTAGACTCAAGGCATTACCAAAATCTGACTACATGTAAATGCTCGTTGATTTTAATGTTCTTCTGGGCAAGGACTCGAGTTCATGGCCAGTGTACCTTGGAAAATACATCAGTTGCATGAATGACAATGGGCAAAGGCTGCTGGAGCATTGCACCAGAAACGACCTATGTATTACAAACTCCTTTTTTTACAATAAATGAGCAGCATAAGTTCACATGGAAACACCCAAGACACAGCCATTGGCATCCACCGGACTTCATCATCACATGGAGACAACATTTGAATCAAACAATCTTGAACTCGAAGTTATCACAGTGCTGATTGTGATACTGATCACTCTTTAATTGATGCAAGAATTAGACTGAGACCAAAGTGAATCTGCAAGGCTAAACACAAATCTAGTCTCAGGGTTAATATTAACAACACTGAAGATCCTGATAAGTGCTTTGAGTTCCAACAGCAACTTGAAGACACTTTCACTGATACAATAGAAAATTGTACAGCAAGTGAAAAGTGGGGTATACTTAAGGAAACTCTATAAAAACAGTGGTAGGGGTTTATGGCACTGTGGATAATAAGAGGCAGGACTGGTTTGCAGCAAACAGCCAGACACTGCAGCTGTTGATTAATAAAAAGAAAATAGCTCTCTTAAGAAACAAGGAAAGAACAATGCGAAACACACTCAGTGATCTGAAGCAAGCCAGGAAGGATGTGCAAAAGGCTGCCAGGCAGTGTGCAAATGATTATTGGATCAAGTTATGTGAGTACATTAAAAATGCAAGTGATAAGGGAAACATCAGAAGCTTGTATGAAAGGATAAAGAAGGCCTGTGGTCCAATGATCAAATGAAGTGCATCACTGGAAACCTTGACTGGAGAAATCAACACTGATAATAAACAGCAGATGGGTAGAGCACTATTTTGAGCTTTATTCAAGTGAGACTAAACTTGCGGATGATTCCCTCAACGCCATAGAGGCCCAGCCAACTCTTGACCACCAGGACACATCGCACCATAACAGAAGTTAAGTGTGCTATTAATGAACTTGCATTTGGCAAGGCTCCAGGTAGGGATCAGATTCCAATAGAGGTTATCAGGAGTGGGCAAGACACACTCACTCTACAGATCCACCAGCTAATAGAGCTATGCTGGCGAGAAGGGCAAGTACCACAGGATTTCAAAGATTCAAGCATTGTAACACTATACAAGAACAAGGGGGATCAGAGTGACTGTAACAAATATAGGGGTATCTCACTTTTGGGTTTCATTGGGAAAGTATCTGCCAGAATTGTTCTGCGCAGATTTAAAGTCCTAGGAGATCAGGCTGCTTTGCACTGATTCACAAAATAGTATGAACACCGGCCATTCAGAAATCAATTGCAAACTACTGAATGTAAAATTGCCTAGAAAAATCACAAAAACTAAATGCTAGAGTTGAGTGTGTGCAGCATCCTTAAAGGACATACAAATATAGCTTTTAGAGAGGAGACCAATTATATTGTAATTGACCTTTACATCAGTAGTCATAATGACAGATACACATTTTTGTTGCTGTTGTTGGACCAATGCAACATGGTCTGCTGCCAAATCATGTGCAGTTGTGTTTCGGATGCGGGTACACGGATTACTAACCACATCTGTAAACTCTTCGCCACGGGGACCAGCAAGAAGAACTGCAGTCATATAGTCAATTGAGTGATTTGGTAAAATGCATTTATCTTTCTGTGATATCTGCTGTATTTTATTTATGTTAGATATGAGGTTTATGTGAAGAGCTTTTGCTGATTTTCTATAAGTTGATTGCTGTTTTTGTTTTAAATATTTATTTTAAAATAATTATTTCATCTGTCACTTTAACTAACAACAGTCATTGTTTGGCAGTGAGATAGCAGCTCTCTTGTACATTTTCATAAAGTGATATGTCATTTAGTAAGTTTATGTGTTGAAGCCATGTCTGTGCTTTGAATGATTTGTATGTGAGGCTATTCTTTGTTGTTGTGCTCACTCACTTTAAACGCAAGTGTAGTCCATACATGTGCTTCTAGTGCACTGGACTGATTTTTGCGTGTGGATTAGCTTTTCCTATTACCAGTGTCCCTCGCATCAGGCGAACCCACTCCGACTTCAGTTGTACCTGTAATTTACAACGAGTCAAGGACGAGAAGTCAGCATTTTAGTACAACTGAGCGGGTTGAACCCGTTATCTCTGCATCAGCACACTGGATGTTTAAGAACGCGCTGTCTTACCCATTAGACTGGTGTGACTCAGACTTGAGAATGAGATCTCCAGAAATGTCTCTTCAGTGAACCAGTGTTTGTCTGTAATTGATTATCATTCATGCACCTTGGCTGGCTCGCTGGCATCTTACCATTTTGACAGATGATAGTTTGATATATCGTGCTTCAGAAAAGGCATAATAACGTATGCAGTAGTGAATGTGACTGATCACACCAATTCACACTGTAAATGTTCGTCCACAATGGATGCATGTGAACACAGTAATTTCCACCATCACACACCATCTGACGTGTCACACACTCAGTGTTTGACCTAACTACAATTATTTTCTTCATTGTCTTTATTCCATTCCTGATCTTTGCCCTCTATGCAATGTGATCAGCGGCAACTTGCTCCCAAGTTGCAATATCAATGCCTGTATCAATCATGCTTACATACATCTTTTTACCTTAGTAGAGGTCGACCCTGAAATCTTTCACTGGTCTGTAGTTCACCAAAAAAGATTCTACCATAGTCCATCCTCCTAACACAGTGGTTCTCAACCTTTTTTGGCCCATTCCCCCCTTCACCATATTTTCAGAACGCCATTCCCCCCCTTCCTATCAAAAATTTGGCCCGTTCCCCCCTTCACCGTATTTTCAGAACGTCATTCCCCCCCCCCCCCCCTTTCATATTTCCTATCTAAAAATCCCCTCACCCCTACACAGTATACGTAAAAGTGGAAGTCAAATGTAATAGCTTATACTAAAACAAGTCTAGACATCCACATAAAACATGATTTGTGGGTTTACTTACTTTATAAAATGAATTTTAGAAGGACGAGACATACATAACTGTAAAGTATGAAGGGAAAAACTATGTCAAGTAATCGGTTCTTGTATTAACACGATCTTGAAATGGTCTTCATTCCCCCCCTGGAAACCCTGAAATTCCCCCCTGGGGGGGGGAATTCCCCACCGGTTGAGAACCACTGTCCTAACACGTCCTGTTCATTAAAATCTACGAAGACAGCATGGAACAAACCGTTACGCCACCCAGTCTTTCCAGTACTTACTTCATTCACTTTATTCATTTATTCAGTAGCATGTCCTTTGCAGAACCTCGCTTCCATAACAACCTTCTGGAAAACCTCTCGATCATAAACAAGATGTCCCGCGTTCGATACACCCATCTGGAGATCATCCGCCACATCCTGCACCTATCTTCTCTTTGGCCTTCTTCTTCCTCTCTTCCCAGGCATATACCCCTCCATTATTGTTCTCTCCAAACTTTTGTGACGTTTCAATGTTGCAAAGAATGTTTACAAATAATTTATTTAGTTTATACTGTGTTATTTTCACACCAGTGTTTTGTGTTTTTCACTCACGTGAAGTATATTGTAGAATATTTAGTCACGGGCACGTTAACGAGTTTGATGGTGAACTGTGCTGATAATGTCATGAGCAGTCGGATGCGGGTTCAATGCTTGGGCTCATCACCTGTGAAAGTGAGGGAAAGATTAGAGACCTATTCCTGCGTGCACTCAGGTTTACAACAAGTGATGGTGCTGACCCATAGCAGCAAACCTCTTCAGGACAAAAACACCAAGAATGTTTGTTAATAATTTGTTTAGTTTGAATAGACATTTGTGTATTACAGTTAAAACAACTGTTTGTTTATTCTAGAGTATTTGGAGGAGTCTGTTATATTTTGCCCAATGCTAGGGAAGAAAATGTTAGATTACAAAAATTATTTTCCTAATTTATATATTACTAGCTGACCCGGCCCGGCTTCGCCCAGGCCCTGGCGGGGAGCATCTCATTTAATTCATATAAGTAGTCATATAAGCTCCCGTTCCTGACTATCTGTCTGTCTGTCTGTCTGTCTGACCCGGCCCGGCTTCACCCAGTCCCTGATGGGGAGCATCTCATTTAATTCATATAAGTAGTCATATAAGCTTCCGTTCTCGTTCCCGATTATCTATCTATCTATCTATCTATAGCCAGGGGTCTTAACCTAAGATATAGCAATGCTACTAAAAGTTATGTCCCTTTATATAACTTTTCTTATGTTAAGTCATTTAATTACAAAATTAAATTTTAGTAAGTAAATAGCTGATTGTACAGTACCAAACTATGACAGTTGGCTGCACGGAAATGAAAAGAAAACATGTAGAAAATTTCATCTCAATCGGATGGACTGTTATCGTACGCATCCAATACATCCCTACCCACATACATACATACATTCTGTTTTATAGATATAGATGTCTCTTGCTTTGAAGAATATTATCTGCAAAATACCCTTGTCGGTCGAGGTGAAACAAATTTTTAAGAGCTATATCAAACCAATGCTAATATATGGAAGTTAATTGAAGATGATTATCTGACCATTGAGGAATTATGTGGAAGCTACAGAGATATGGTTTCATAGAAGAACTATGAAAAAAACCATTTATGGATAAAAAGCATTATGAAAATATCTTGAAAGGAGCTGACTCACAATGAGAACTAGTTACTCACATCAGAAAGGCAGTCCACATTCTTTGTGGATATCATGAGACGGGGAAAGCTGGGGTACATTGTGACAACAGGAAAGTTGGAGGGGAAGTGAGGCAGAGAGAAGCTGCTGGACAGTTTGACACTGGTATCAGATATTATTGGCAGTTTGTTATTTTTTTTAAAATCACTATGTAAAGACCCTCTTGTTGTGAGAAGACAAACTAGAGAACTGTACATGAGACAGAAGGATGTGAACAGAAATTATCACCAACACCACATGACATTGGCTTTATAAAGAAGTCTATTGCTTGCTAGAGATTTTCCAGATGTCCGTAATGGACACTGTATTTCATAATGGAATGTTTGCAAATGGCATTGTTTATGGATTTTTCAGAAGCATGTTCATCTTGTTAGATTGCATTTCATTTCAATGTTTCCTTCAGGTTAACACTGATTTCATGAAAATCAGAGCAAAATACATTTCATTTCAATGTCTTCATCAGGGTAAGAATGATTTCATGAAAATGCTGGGCAGAATACGTGACATTCATCACAGCACTGTCTGGATTGATGTGAGAAGTAATGTGAGCACAGATCCATGTTACAAGGCTGCATTCAGTCGTGATTCTCACTGAGAGAGTTGGTTCACGGAATATTTCAAGACTGTAAGTGATTCCGTTTATAAAATTTTACATGTTAATGTTGCAATAGAACTACCAGCATAGTTCCATGTGAGCATTAGAATTATTGTTATTTATTAATATCCTTATGGAAGTTTTTCTGATACAGCTAATGTTGCTTCTCTGTGTGGGTGGGCTCAGGATGTGTGGGTGGGCGGGGTGTGGGTGTGTGGGGGATTTGTGTGTGGGTGGGTGGGGGATTTGTGTGTGGTGCATGCGAGATGTATGGGTGTATGGGGAGATGTGTTTGTGGGTGGGGATGTGTGTTTGTCTAGGTGGTTGTGGGTGAGTGGGTGGAGGAGGATATGTTGGTGGGTTATGGGATGGGTGGGGGTATATGTGTGGGTGGGGAGATATGTGGTGGGTGGGAGATGTGTGCAGGTGGGGGTGGTTGTGGGTTTGGGGATGTGTGTGTGGGTGAAGGATGTGTATGGGTATGGGATGTTTGGGAGGATGGGTGGGGAGTGTGTGTGGGTGAGAGATGTGTGTGGGGGATGTGTGTGGGTTGGGGGAGGGTGCATGATGGGTGTGGGTGATGGATTTGGAGATGTGTGTGTGGGTGGGGGATATGTCTGGCTGGGTGGGGGTGTGTGTGGCTGGATGGAGGATGTATGTGTGGGTAGTGAGGGTGATTGTAGTTGGGGGATGTGTGGATGGGTAAGAGATATGTGGATAGATGTGTGTGTGGGTGAGGGATGTGTCTTTGGGATGTGTGTGGGTGTGGTATTGTGTGGGAGGGGAGTTGGGTGTGGATAAATGATGTTTGTGTGGGTGGGTGAAGGTGTGGTTGGGTTTGTTGGTGGGTGAAGGATGTGTGTGAGGGTGGGGGATGTGTGCTTAGATGGGTGGTTGGGATGTGTGAGTGTGGGTGGGTAGATAGGAGATGTATGTGTTGATGAGTGGGTAAGGGATGTGTGGGTGTTAGTGGTTGAGGGATAAGTACGTGTGTCTAGGGATGTGTGAGGGGATGAATGTATGGGTTGTGTGTGCGTGGATGGGAGGTGTGTGTTTGTGAATGGGGAATGTGTTGGTGGGTGGGGATGTGTGTGAGGGATGTTTGTATGGGTGGGGAGATTGTGCGTGGGTGGGGATGTGTGTGTATATGGGTAGGGGTGTGTGGTTAAGGGATGTGTGGCTGGGGGAATGGGTGGTTGGGTGGAGGATGTGTGGTTGGGTAGAGGATGTGTGGCTGGGTGATTGTATATGAGTAAGGGTGTGTGGTTAAGGGATGTTTGGTTGGGGGATGGGTGGGTAGAGGATATGTGGGTGGGTGAGTGTGTGCAGGTTAGGAGATGGTGGGGGATTTTTGTAGGTGTGGGCTCGGGATCTGTGAGTGGGCTGGGGGAGATGGGAGATTATGTGGGTGAGTGCGGGATTTGTGTGTGGGTAGGTGCGGAATATGTGAGTTGACGGGGAGATGTGTGTGTGGCTGAGGAATGTGTGTTTGGTTGGGTGGTTAGAGGTGTGTGGGTGGAGGAGGATATTGGGTGAGTGATTGTTGGTGGGAAATGGGACGGGTAGAGGATATGTGAGTGGGTGGGGAGATGTGTGTAGGTGGGGGATGTGTGGGTTATTGAATGTATGTGTGCTTGGGGTGTGGGTGGATGGGATGTATGGTGGGTGAGAGGTGTGTGTGGGTGGGGAGATGTGTAGGTGTAGGGAACGAACAGAACAGACTTTGGGATGTGGTGGATGGGTGGAGGAATGTATTGTATGTGTGTGTGGTTGGGTGGGGGAGTTGGAGTGAATGGGGGATGTGTGGGTGGGTGGTGGATGTGTCTCATAACATAGTAATATTCATTGTTTATGTTTACAAAATTCATGTGACAATGTTTTTTTCCTATGCACTGTTGGTGAAAGAAAGATGAGTGATTGGAAGGGCCGAATGTAAGATGGGCCTGCGTGCCCAATTTGTTACCCTTTGAAAATAAAGTCTGTTCGTTCGTTTGTTCGTTCGTTCTTTACTCTCTGTTATTGTTCATCGATGTTGACTTGTCTGAAGTGTTAACTGAGATTGCATCAATATTCTGTCAAGCAACTTTGTGTGATTTGACAGTACCTTGTTTATATTGAAGCACATTAAAAATGCACCACCTGTATAGTCCATGAACAGAGCGTGAAATGTAAATATCAGTGTTTACACGTTTACTTTTTTGGAATCTTCATTCATTTTCCTATGAATACATGCTGGACATTAATTTGTACTTTTTTAATTTCTTAATTTTTGATTGTTATGAAGTTCATTGCATTCTGTGCAGGCAAGGTAGAAAACCAAAAAAGCAACCATTAATAAAATTCATTCACACTATCCTCAGTATCTGGTATGTCCACCGTGTGCTTGCAAACAAGCTTGGCAGTGGCTCCGCATGGAATACACAAGTCTCTAAAGGAAATTCAAGTCCCTAAGAGCAGTTCTGAACTGTTACAGATTAGCTCATTCGCAGTCCACTGTTGTGGGCGTGGGTTCAGATCCCACTTCTGACACCAAATGGGTCCTGCCTGTCAACAACCTACTTGCGACAGGTTATTCAGGACTCCCTACTTTTGCACAACACGAATCAATAACTCGTGTGGTTTGCAAAATGATACATTTTTATTTAGAGCTTATGACACACAAGCTCGGCGAGCGGATTACTTCATTGATAATCAACAACATGGTATGTTTCACAGATGCAATGAAGAGGTGGAAATAATGATACTATACACTAATTGGAATCTAAGGTCTAGCTAACACTATTGTCTATAAACTACATATGGTTCCTAGCAAACACGTCTATTCTCTCTCAGTCCTTGTCCCCCGTCTGAGGCACGCTTCTAGTTGCGCATTCAACTTCGGACATTCAGTCCTGCGTGCGCTGACGAGTTCTGCGTGCGTAGAGTCCCAGCACGCTTGGTCAGTTAACTAATGTAACTGGTATTCCCCAGTTACTCGTCGAGAGGCGAGTTTCCTATACTCTCGCTCATACGCACTTAATGCTCTCGTCGTTGACACACTTGTGTCCTGTTGTCAAGCTAAATATAGTGCCTGTGTCTCTCCTGTCTAGTATACTCTGTATAGCTCCGTCTTAACTCTCTAAGCCCCTGTGTGTAGATCTTTGACAGTTGTAATGGGCTCTTTGATAATTGATTAATCCCCCTTTAAGCTGTTATGAGCAAATATTCTACTTCACAAACAACTGATAAGTTGTGATCAGGTGGCACATTTGACTGTCGTGTAAGTTTCATGGTTATGTATTTGTGCACTGTCAAAAATATATGTGATGAGGGCTAAAAATGTGTGTGCCAGCACAGCTTAGAATGAACATTAATACAGACCATGTTAGTTCTTCTTCTTCTTCTTCTTCTTCTTCTTTTGTTTGCTTGAAATTTGTCTGTATCTGCAATTTTATGTCTTGTATGAATGCATCTAGAGCAGTCTGGTTTTACAGGACCAGAGACTCGCCGCCGCCCCTTCTCCTGTTAGTTAAAATAATTCTGCCACGTGAAGGCCAGGAGTTGGACTCTTGCTGCCAGAGGTGATGAATGCAAAAGCCATAGGGGTATTTTGCAAGTTTTGGCGCTCACCCTCAACTCTGCACCCCTAGCTATAACAGCTTGTTTGGAACCATGTTATTGTCTGTATGATGTCATGGCTACTGAAAATATAGGTCTAATCATTTATCCCCACAATGACTTGTTAACATGGTGGCCTTGCTACAGTATTTTCAATATTTATTTCTAATCAAGCCTTTTCATTTCAGAATACAAGTTGCAGGCACTTGCTAGTTTCCTGTTAGTCTTCTGTGCTGTAACAGTTTTGTTTCATTGTAAAAGCTTTGCATAGAGTAGACCTGGCTATGGTGTCTTACCAATGCTCAGGGCATTTATTGTGCAAACCAAAGATGATCCTTATATTTGATTCGACAAGAAAAATATGACCAGCCACTGCTGATAGCTGAATAGAATCTGCTTGAATTGTAGCTTGGTTACTTAGAAGATGTAAGACATAAGTAAACATTTGAGGACACACTAGGTAACAGAACAGTTTGCCCAACTGTCCTGCTGAAGAAACTTTAACACACTGCCAGTTGGAAACATCGTTAAAAGTTTAATCACAAGCAAGTTCTGTCCATCTCAACCACAACTATGGAATGTGGAACCTGTGTGTATTCAGCCATGTTTATAGCAACATAGATCACTGAAATGTCCATCAGTCAAGCATGGATCAAATACACAACACAAACACATCAGTCAAGCATGGATCAAATACACAACACAAACACATCAGTCAAGCATGGATCAAATACACAACACAAACACATCAGTCAAGCATGGATCAAATACACAACACAAACACATCAGTCAAGCATGGATCAAATACACAACACAAACACATCAGTCAAGCATGGATCAAATACACAACACAAACACATCAGTCAAGCATAGATCAAATACACAACACAAACACATCAGTCAAGCATAGATCAAATACACAACACAAACACATCAGATTGTGATACTGGTTCCAGTATATCACCATGGCATCTACAGAAGAGAGCTAATTTAAAGAATTCATTTAGAGAAGAGACCTAATTGGTTTGCAAGTGTTTTTTAAGTATATGTAGTACACGCAGACAATCCTGGACAATCCTTGAGACTTTTGCAACTTTATTAAAAATACATGTATTGTTTGGCACACTCTGGCTTCAGCATTGATTTTAGGCTGCTTATGGGGAGAGCTTATACATAAGGTTTGTCATTATGTATGTGTGTATCTATGCATTTTTATTTCTCTTTAGGACTACATCAGATGATGGCATAAAGGAAAAAATAAGAACAGGACAAGAAGGCACATTTATCCTCGCTAAAAGAGTATGCAAAGTTATATAGAAGCAGCTGTTCAGGACTTCAAAGAATAAAGTAAATCATCCATTTATTTCTAGTTTCATGTGTAGAATCTTTGATTATGTCTAATGTGTCTAAGAAAGGTTTGCTACATTATGAAGATTTCCTTTTTTTTTAAAATAAAGTCTATACTTCAACTAAGCATTTTTTCTGGACCATTGTCATTCGCACATATTTAGTACAGCAACTGAATAAATTGACTGACGACTCGGATGTCTGGCACACAACAAAATTAATTAATAAAATGTCTTTGCTGAACCATACACCTGTTGAATGTGATAAAATCGTATGAGCTATTTCCTGTCTGACCCAGTTTGTACTTATTTCAAATGGTCAGGTTTCTGTAACATTCTCCATCATTAGTTGATGTCTTTCAAATGTTTCTAAATAGGAAAAGTTTCTCAAATTGTTTCTGAGGATTTTCTCTCTCCTGTGGGTTTTTAGACGATATAATAATCATCACCACTAACAAACAACAAAAAACATCGTTCCATGCCACTAGGAACCGGGCATGGGAGAACATATCCTTGGCCATGAAACATGAACACAATGACATGTTTCTGGTTCTAGATGTACTAACCAGACATTGAGAGGATGGCACCACCCAAAGATCAGTGTACCGCATGGATGGACCTGTACTTACATTTCCACAGCTTCACGTGTATCTAACGAAAACATGGCCTAGTACGCAACTTGTTCAGTTGTTCCAAGAGCTCATGGACTCAAGTTACGGTGACAGAGGAATTTGGAATACTCTAGAAAACTGTACATCTAAAAGGTAAATCCAATGGATTCATTAAGCACCACTGCCACCCACTCAATCCGATCCTGCCTGGCACCATGCCACTTTGACAGAAGATAGTCATTGTTCCTCCAGAAAAAGGCATAATAACCTGTCCATAGCACAAAGCCTGAGCTACATTGAAGAGAACATGTGTTGCCCATGCAGCATGCTCCCTTTCTCAGCCTGCCTAGCTTACTCCAGAAGAAAGGAATACAAGACCAGCTGCAGAAGCTGCCAGATCAGCAAAGTAACACTCAAACTATCCACTTGTCAGAGTTTCAATCCTAAACCAGTTGCATACCAAGGCTTATGGCCTGGTCTACCCTGCCACAACATTTAGTCTTAAGGTTGCATTTCCATTCACCAAGTAAGGCTTGTACCCTCCCAATTGCGCTCCTCTGCCTGAAACCATTGGCATCTGTTAATTTCAATGCAGGTGCTATTCTACCTATGTAGAAAGAACGGAGAGACAGTTTGGAACAAAAGTAGTAGAGCACATCCCACAGTATAAAGTTTAACAAGTGAATGAATATTCTGGAAACTTGATCAAACCAACTAATATCAATTTTATGTTGATTTTGTTCTGTAGTATGCACCTGGTGAGATACAGTGAATATGCCAGGCAATACATTGTGCATTCAATTGTTTGTGTCCCTGATATTCAAATTTACAACAGGAAAACATTGCTTTGAAATGTAGTTTTATGTTGAATGTTTATTACCTCATTCTTCATTGTGCACAGATCTAACTTAATGTTTCTTTATTTATTTTTGACTGTGTTAACTTAAGATTCATTTTGCTTTAAAATACTTATCTGATCAAGGATCACTTCAGGAGCCTCTGTAGCATATGCCTGGCACACTTGCCAGCCAGCTGAGTGGTCATGTGATTAAATTCCCATTGATTTTGTTACCTAGCCAGGGCTCCCAGGTCGAACAAGCCTAAAATGGGTGTCAGGAAATATGAGAGGGGGGGGGGGGGGGGGGGGCAGCATGGTATTGACCACGTCACAAGTACCAGGTGGCCTATAATATGAGCCTGGCACCATATGCCCATTATGCCTCAAGTACCAGGTGGCCTATAATATGAGCCTAACATCATATGCCCATTATGCCTCAAGTACCAGGTGGCCTATAATATGAGCCTGGCACCATATGCCCATTATGCCTCAAGTACCAGGTGGCCTATAATATGAGCCTAACACCATATGCCCATGATGCCTCAAGTACCAGGTGGCCTATAATATGAGTCTATATGCCCATTATGCCTCAAGTACCAGGTGGCCTATAATATGAGCCTAGCATCATATGCCCATTATGCCTCAAGTACCAGGGGGCCTATAATATGAGCCTAACACCATATGCCCATGATGCCTCAAGTACCAGGTGGCCTATAATATGAGTCTATATGCCCATTATGCCTCAAGTACCAGGTGGCCTATAATATGAGCCTAACACCATATGCCCATGATGCCTCAAGTACCAGGTGGCCTATAATATGAGCCTAACACCATATGCCCATTATACCTCAAGTACCAGGTGGCCTATAATATGAGCCTAGCATCATATGCCCATTATGCCTCAAGTACCAGGTGGCCTATAATATGAGCCTGGCACCATATGCCCATTATGCCTCAAGTACCAGGTGGCCTATAATATGAGCCTAACATCATATGCCCATTATGCCTCAAGTACCAGGTGGCCTATAATATGAGCCTGGCACCATATGCCCATTATGCCTCAAGTACCAGGTGGCCTATAATATGAGCCTAACACCATATGCCCATGATGCCTCAAGTACCAGGTGGTCTATAATATGAGCCTAACACCATATGCCCATTATACCTCAAGTACCAGGTGGCCTATAATATGAGCCTAGCATCATATGCCCATTATGCCTCAAGTACCAGGGGGCCTATAATATGAGCCTAACACCATATGCCCATGATGCCTCAAGTACCAGGTGGCCTATAATATGAGTCTAACATCATATGCCCATTATGCCTCAAGTACCAGGTGGCCTATAATATGAGCCTGGCACCATATGCCCATTATGCCTCAAGTACCAGGTGGCCTATAATATGAGCCTAACACCATATGCCCATGATGCCTCAAGTACCAGGTGGCCTATAATATGAGCCTAACACCATATGCCCATGATGCCTCAAGTACCAGGTGGCCTATAATATGAGCCTAACACCATATGCCCATTATGCCTCAAGTACCAGGTGGCCTATAATATGAGCCTAGCATCATATGCCCATTATGCCTCAAGTACCAGGTGGCCTATAATATGAGCCTAACACCATATGCCCATTATGCCTCAAGTACCAGGTGGTCTATAATATGAGCCTAGTACCATATGCCCATTAAGCCTCAAGTACCAGGTGGCCTATAATATGAGCCTAACACCATATGCCCATGATGCCTCAAGTACCAGGTGGTCTATAATATGAGCCTAGCACCATATGCCCATGATGCCTCAGGTACCAGGTGATCTATAATATGAGCCTAACACCATATGCCCATGATGCCTCAAGTACCAGGTGCCTATAATATGAGCCTAGCACCATATGCCCATGATGCCTCAAGTGCCAGGTGGTCTATAATATGAGTCTAACATCATATGCTCATTATGCCTCAAGGTGTGAAAATGGGTTCTCTACTTTACTTAATGTGACCACAACAGCAGTCTGTATTTGGCACAGATTTTGCTACTGTTAAAATATTTTGAAATGTTCTGTGAATGACAATGCAGTCAGTTTGGTTTCTTATCCTATTATTAAGACTCTTCCACTTCCATAGTCTTCTTGCATGGATGGTCTATCTTCTTCTTCATTTCTTTTAACACCCCCATTGAAGCATTGATGCATTATCGTGTTGTGCCAAGCCTTTCTGTCCTGCCATAGATGATTAAGAGATATTCTGGTTCGAAAGAGTCTCACAACAATAGGTAATGATGCAACCACACTGAACAAGCACTTGACAGATGTTTTCTAGAACAATTATGACATAAACTCTTATTGTTCTTTGTACAGATCTGGCACAGAGCCACAGCCAGACTCATTAGTTGGACAGCGCAGATGATAAAACATGGGAGACAACTTGAAGAGCTTTCTCTCTTGCCCCATTACTGTAGAACTGCCTGTATTCAGCTCAAGTCACTTTTGTAAAACTCTCTTCCCCACCTGCTGCCTGCTAGTCACTTGTTGCACGAGATGTTTGCAAAGAGTGACTGGTGAGAAGCTGCAGATTCACGTGTGGTAATTTTGTACTCACAGTAGTAAAAAACGAACTTGCCACCTTCTCTAGTACCCTCCAGCCTCATCACAGTTGGGGGTGTCCCGTTCTCTTTCTTTAATGTCATCATCATCATCTGTGGTGAAGGGGTTATGAACACAATTCATAATCCCACATACGACGTTTGGAACACAGCTGTGGGCAGTTTGGAAGCAATTGCCCTTGCAAATGGTTTCCATACATGGTGTGAATGCCAGTTGTTCAGAAAGCAATGGTCAAACTACTAAATGTAAACTTGCCCAAGAATCATAAAAAGCCAGAAAATGCTGGAGTTGACTGTTATGTCCTGTAAAGGATATGCAATTAACTTTTCATCATGCTGCAAGTCTGCTGCAGAATGTCAATTGCATTTTAACCTGCCTGAAAGTTTCTCGATCCTTTAGTATGGATCATGCATCCCATTCTGGTATGGATATATGTCACCTATAGAAATTAGTATGATACACCTTCTTGGTGAATTAATTAATTTGTTTCCATTGAAGTTATAACTTGTAAGGTTTTACAGTGTCTTTCTGGGCTAAGTCATGGTTTAAATACATTTATTTAGTTCGTTTTCTGTTTATTCAGCATTAATGCATTTTTTTTTACAATGGTAAACATTTGCAGGTAACAAATTCTGAAGGTTCATATAAAAATTTTGGGTCTGCATGTGTTACAAATCCTAGATTTAAAGTGCCGATATCTTTAACAGATACTGAGAACCTCTATTAATCATGTTAATGAAGTTCACAAAAAAGAATCAGCAGTAAATTATGGTTGAATTTGGTAAAGTACATGGCAGTTAACTGATGACACTGTTGAACAAAGTGAATAACGCTTGCATCCTAAGGTACAAACACTTAGTTTATTGCTGAACAGCCTCCTATGCAAGTTCTGAGTACCGCAGACTTTTTCTCATCCTATATTGTGTTCACATACTCAGCCACTCACACGCTGCCCAGACAGTCAGATGTGTTGTGCGCTTATCGTCAGGAGCATACCACTCCGTTATTCTGTTGTCTACAGTCGCTGTCATTAGATAAATTCTACTTACAACCTTAGGAAATCCGACATCTGCCCATCCGCAGTACAACAAATGTTCGCCATCGATCGGTCAAATGCTGACCTAGAGTAATGGCAGTCATCAACTGACTTCGACCTTCAATAAGGTTGGTTGCAGCGCAAATCATCTCTCCCTCGTGAGATGTGCCAGTTCAGGCCACCACGGTTGACATTCTGTCCTACATAATCAGTTGCATGTAGAACAGCTTGATTCACAATCACTTTCCAATTGAAACTCATCTCAACGACAATTTACTGCAAACTTAGTGCGGCAGCGTAGATGTTGTTGCTATGGAGCTCCCCGGCTGACTAAAGATGTCAGCTGTTTCCTGTGACCCATCATCAGATGACAAGTTTGTCTATTTGCGTGCCGGCCTCATTACTCTTTACTGTTACTCACTGTTCTCTTCATTGGTCTGTCTCTGTTAGTGACCAATTCTTGTTGTTACTTTCAGAACTTGGAGTTCCTTTCATCCTATTCTCTTCCCAGTATTAACTATTTTCAATATTAACTCATAATTCTTTTCGTTACATGGCAGGTGGATGATGTCAGTCTCACGCCAGGCTCATTGTGCTTTACCCATATTTTCTTAGACGGTGGATGATGTCAGTCTCACGCCAGGCTCATTGTGCTTTACCCATATTTTCTTAGACGGTCGATGATGTTAGGCTCATGCAGGCTGGCTTTACTCCCCATGATATCTGGGACACATATTAGGCTGGGGAAATAGGGAACATAGGTCAATGTTCTTAATCTGCTTTAATGCAGATTTTAACCCATGGCCAGCAAGTGAGCGTCTAGTCACAATGCTACAGCAGAGCCTTCAAGAATTAAAAGAAAAGCATAATTTTAAAACAGCCATTTCAGTGAAGCAATGCTGCAAGTCATTTAAGACCTTTTTATGAGTTATCTTGATCTGGTCTTTAGACATATTATTGGTGTGGTGAAGTTGATCAAAGGCATGGGGAGAAATTGATACCAGTGTCTTGAGTATAAAGAAGTACCCTATACCTGTGAGCTCCAGCTTGCTCTGCTGGTTTTACAGAACCAAGACTTCTGCCATACGTCCTCATCATACACCACAGATAAATGTCTGGCTTAACATGACTGAACTGACTGTTAGAGGATCTCAGAGTTAGTGCACCCCCAGAGGTGCACTGACTAGATACAAGAAATTAGTGGAGACCAGCACTCAGTTTGCTTTCAAATCATGAGTGAAAAAAAGTGAGGCCATGCAGCCATGTGCATGCAGGACATGATGCTTCCTTGGGTTGAGCCAAGAATCACAGCATCTTGTGTTGACTCTGCATTAATGGAAACATTCTCTGACAGCAGGTAATGTAATGTCCATGTGTTGCCCCAGCCTTCATTAGAGGGCTTAAGGCAATGCATGTGGCTGTCTTTGGGTGGACCATATAAGATAAAGACCTGGCGATAAAGTGGGTGCAGATGTCACCATCACATTAAAACAGTGAAATAGTGCTGCCCAAGATGAAACAGGATAACAAATGTGGTAAAGTTGTATATATTCATTGTAAGACACTGTAAACTCACACAATACGTACCCCATACTACACCAGAACAAAGAAGAAGAAGGCATTTCAATGTCTAACATAAATTGCTGAAACTGGCAGAGGACTTGCTTGCATTCTTATTATTGATTTTGTTTGTCCACAGAAAGACAAGGTAGACTGCTCTTATGTGTATTTAGTGAGCACAGAGACACATCCTTCTTGCCTACATCAATAGTTTGAGTGAGAACAATCAACCACCTCTTTCATTATCCCATCCTGCTGCTCCTGTTACTGGTTGAAGAGACTCCAGCTGTTAAGTGTATTCTGCAACCAGTTGTTTTTAACCCGACAGCAGCAGCAATATTGATTTTGATTTTATATAGTTATAAAATTATGTTCTAGGAGCTGTTGTTGTCTTCCACTTATGCCATTAGAGGTCGTTGAGAGAGGTCACTGAAGTTCCAGCCCCTTTGACTAGCACCTTGCCTCCAATTTCCTCCAGGAATCATGAGCAGTGTTTTTAGGATGTAATGAAGATAATTCAGCAAGGCAGACATCAGCCTGATGACAGTGATAGTAGTAAGTCTAGGACAGTTGTGACAGTAAAATGAATCAGGATATTAATGTTGATTCAAAGACCATAAGGTCAAGTGATATTCTATAAATAGACACAGAAAACTGCTGAAAATACTTTAGACAACCAAAATGAGTATTATGAATGATTTGAAATAGGTTAAGAAAAAGACACCTTATCATAAACATCAGAAAGAGGCAGTTAACATTTTTTATCACATTTTGAGAAGAGGAAAACTTTAACATGTTGTAACAATTGGAACAAATAAAGGAGAATGATATAGCAGTAGACAGAGAAGAGTCTTGACAGCCTTTCTTGTTGGTTGGCAAAGCACATGATAATGATGAATAACCTTTTGACCCCGTAATTCTGGTATATCTGTCAGAGTGTAGAAATTAATTACTTTCTTTGTTGAAGATTTTTAAACCGCTGGTCTTTTCACTATTTACTGTCATGTTATTGACTCATTGATAAAGGAAATAATGAGTAATTTGTGATGTCTTTGACTGTATACAACATCATAAATTGTGGAACATCAGGAGATACATGGGGTTTCCGGCATGTGTGATCCACCTCAGTGAATCATTGTATTGTGAACAACAAACAGCTATCACAGTATCTAATGAAACATCAAACTGGTTTGAGGTGCAACAGAAAGTAAGCCATATTGCAATCTTTCCCCATGCCTATTCAACATGTGTGCAGAAAATGTATGGAGAAATGTCAATCGTGTGACCTGTCAAAATGTTGATCCATTCATAATTGGTGGAAATTGGATTTCAAAACTGATATATGCAAATGCTCAGGTTCTCGTCTCTCACGGTGCCAAGGGATAAGAATGGTTGAGCTTCCTCCTGTAACCAGGCTGGTGTGGTTACCAGGGTGCCCAATAGGAAGTCCAATAATTGGTTTAGTTCTCTGCCATGTTATTGACAATTTTGTTTGTTTATTTAAATAACATGTGGCAGGTAAATAAAGAGTTGTCCTTTCTTGTATATAATTGAAGTTGAAAATAAATGTTGAAAACCTGGTGAATTTGTTTGAATTATTTAATGGAGCGATCAAAATCTGTTTCTGAACTTTTAACCAAAAATATAATGCCCACAGACAAAACCACATGTTAACTAAAAATCACAATCACTGTGTCAAAAAACAAAAACTAAAATGTCTTCTACAACATATAGAACCTTGCAGTGTAGGACTGTGGGATGCATCTTGACCCTGTGGAATTAAGGCTGCATGGCTAGTGCAGTCGCCGCAAGCTGTGCAGATAAGGGTTTTCTTCTTTGCCCTGACTGAAAAAAATCCACACCGTACCAAGTATTTGAACCCGGGCCTCCCAAGAGAATGAAGGCATTCCAGCCACTCCTCATAATCATCATCACTACGTGATACCCAAAAATCACAACCAGCAGTGATGAAATTGAAAATGTCACAAACTGAATATCTGTGCTCCATGATCAGTAACAATGGGGAACACAAAAGAAGTCATCTGGAGACTGGCCTTATCACTGCAGTGATTAAACAGTATTAAGAACATAATACCAACAAATGAAGTCACATTTTTTAGAACATCCATCTTTCCTGTGTGTATCATGATTTTCGATATTAGAGAGAAACTTCACGTATAAAGTAAAAGACAATGAGACTGACCCTAGAGAAAGTCTCCCCACTGCAGGAAAAGAAGGCAAGCCAGCTCGATGAAACTAGAAAATAGGAAAGTAGGTCCCAGAAGAAGTCTACTCTCCTTAACAGTGGTGCAGGAAACAGAAGGTAAAGCTGGCAGCTGTACTACAAACACAATACAGCAGGCTTGATTATCTGTGCCACAAAACCCTGCGATAAAGATTAATCCACAGAGCTCACTCACTCGACAAACAGGAGACACAAAATGTACAAACAGCTTTCACTCCCTCTATTTATCTGCTATGATCTATGGATGTAAAAGTTGACATCGACAAGCTCCTACAGAAACTACACAAAAAAGGAGACAAAAAGACCAAATAAAAAATCATTATATAAGGACTGCAGCCAGACAAGCCAGGAGCCCACACCAACAAAGAAAACCACAAGAGCAGACGAGCACAAAGGATAGCTGCCTACCGATCCACCAGCTGACGTCACAGACACAAATCAACATAATCAGGCGGGCATTTTTTAATGAGGTTAACCTTCCTTGGATTTCAAGGCACGTTAGACTTATTGTTGTGATGTCACCCACATCTTAGCTGGTCAACATCACGGTCAACCCTCAAGGGAAGGCAGGGGCAGATCGTGGGCGTTCCCTGCTATCCAAGGAGGCTTCCATTATTGCAGAGCCGGCACATACTGCTCTGAGACTGCGCTCACCCGAGGAATTGCCACGTCCTGCTCATTGCTGCTTTGATGCACTTCCGTGTATTGGGCATTTCGCCTGCCACTGGTAGCTCAAGCACAAACCAGGAACGGACATTCTGCGGACGACAACCACTAGGTAAGCTTTCACTTCGGACCACTCAATGGATTCGCTAGCCAAGTATTCCCTTTTGTGTTATTGAGACGTTTTTCCACCATTGACTACACTCTTATGTGAGCATAGATACAGAAATTTTTCGTAACCATTTCGTGCGACTGGGGCGCTTTTCTACCTTTAGTACTCGATCACGAGGTAGGCTACATGTGCTGCCGGCTCAGCACCTTACCTCCGTGCATCAGTGAGCGAAAAATGGCCAGGCCCTCTTATCCGGGGATCTCTCATTTCCCCCAGCTGAGAACCTTCGAAACAAGTATCTGAACTAAGCATGTAGCGTGCTCAGCATCTCACCTCCATTTTTCGGTAGGTTTGTATCGGCCCCTGCTCTCAGGTCAGAGGCTTAATGGCGTTCAGCCTTATCCCTCAGCTGAGAGCCTTAGTGCTTGTGTCCGACCAAGAACTTCTGTCTTCGTGCGCCTGATTTAAACTTTTGACTGCTATCCTCAGTCTACCTGCAGAGCAGCAGGTTGTGTCTCGCTTAGTTTGGCCCCTATCCCATAAGCTGTCCGATATGTAGTTTTTCATCCATCGACGTAGCACATGGGGTCAATGGGACACGCTAGCGCCCCCCCCCCCCCCAACCGCGACAAGGTTGGGGTGGGGGGCTTTCAGGTCAATAGCCAGCTTTCAGTCGCCCACGCAGTAAAGAATTGACGGTTAGTCTGCAGGAGTCTTTCTTGTCTCAACGTTTCTGCCCAGCTCTGACGAACTAAATCCGAATTGCCCCGGTAGTGACCCCTCTGGTAGCCCGCGTCTTTGTTTCATCCCAGGTAAAGGGCTACTTTGCATGCATACAGCACATGCTCTAGTGTCTCTTTTTGTTTTCCTTTACAGAGGGTATATGACGGGTCAGTAGTGGATTTACCCCACCTGACCAGGTTGGCAGCTGATATCAGGACATCGTACAGCGTAAAGTGATCTGACGATGAAACTTAAGCGCAGTGGTGCCATGCGCCTAATGTCATTCCATGTCAGGGACTTCTGCATTGCCCCTTCCCACGACATCCACTGGCCCTGTTGCGACAGTTGGGCAGCCTTTTGTACTGTCTTTTCGCTCCCTCCTCTGCGTTCCCTGGTTGTCTCCTGTTAACCACACTGTCAAACACATTAATGGAACACTAATACAGACCATGTTAGTTTCTTCTTCTTCTTCTTTCGTTCGCTAGAAATGTGTCTGTATCTGCAATTTTGTGTCTTGTGTGAACGCATCTAGGGCAGTCTTGTTTTATAGGGCCAAAGACTAGAAAAGGCATTTGATATAGTAGATGTGGGAAATCCTTAAACAATATGGAGTGAGTACACATATAACATATAACAAAGCTGTGTAGAAGCTTGAACAACAACAGTGAATTCATAGTGAGGGCAACTTGAGGACACTTAGAACCCTACACTGTAAGATCTGGAGTACGTCAAGGCTGTGTCCTGTCCCCTCTCTTGTTCATAACCTATATAGACAACATATGTAAAGAAACCAGCCAAACAGAGAAGCAAAAACACCGCATGACGAGAACACAGAAGAAGAACCATCTGCAAATCTAACCATTAGAGAATTCCTGTTTGCAGATGACCAAGCACTAATAGCAATATCAGAAGCTGAATTACAAGATCACATGAATAATCTAATCGAAATGTGTAGGGAACATAACATGAAAATTAGCACAAGTAAAACAGAGGTAACGACTATAACTAAAGAAGAAAAAACAATAATTCACCTAAACGAACATCCCCTGAAACAAGTAAAAAGTGTCAAGTACCTAGGAAGTATAATATCATCAAATGACAAATCAGAAGACGAGATCGAAAATAGATGCAATAAAGCAAACCAACTCATTGGACAAATAATACCAATACTGAAGAACAAACGTATCAATAGTTACTAAGAAAGCACTTTAAAAAACAATCTTCCTACCAACTCTATGCTACTAATGCCAAACCTGGACAATGACTGAAAAAGAGAAAAGAATATCACAACGATAGAAATGAAATTCCTGAGAAGAATACTCAATATATCAAGAAGAGATAAGATTAGACATGAAGAAATCGGGACTCAAGTGGGGTTTATAGCAGCGCTAGATTTTATTAGAAGGCAACAAGTAAAATGGTTTGGCCATGCAAACAGGTTACCAACTAACAATATACCGCAACAAGCAATGATGTTGTGGTATGTTAAAAAGCAATGGGGGCATGACTCCCCAAATTCTAATAGCCAACTGTCAGGAGAAACTTTGAGGTGGCTCAATAAGACTCCCTAGGGCTGGAGGATGATCATAAATTGAAGTTTCCTAACAGAGGGTCAGTAGAGCCCCGGAATGCCACAGCATTCAATGGGGAGAAATCTCACTCTGGGAAATTTGAGATACTTGTAGCTTTCCGGTCACACTTGGCTCCACTCATATGTTGTAAATAGTATAGTTTTCTAACTAGTACTCCAACACAAGAAAAACAACCAACTCCCTGTTAAACATAACACTAAATGGGATAATATGGGGAAGGGTTGCTATGTGTATGTTCGAGTGGCATATGGTATCAGATACACAAATCATAAGAACAATCTTAAAGACGTAATAATGCTAATCAGCAGCACAGCTAAGGAAATACTGTTCGAAGATCTTCACTAATGTTCCTGTTTACAGTCTCTAATTCATTAATGGCACCAAACCAAACGTGTCTCTGTATTCACAACATAACAACTATATATTGTTCATAATGTCACACTAAGGCTACTCTATATGTCCATTGGAACAACCCGAAATGTGCCAAAAAGCAAAGTTCCTGAAGTTGTGAGTCTAACGATGTATATACTGTTGTTGTAGATCCTGCTTGGGTTGGTAAAGGTAGTAAATATTACTTTTATTGTCCAGGACAATACATACAATACGGACATGGTACTTAGCTGCTGGTTCCTGGGCTGTAGTGTTGTGGCATCGGAGAAATAATTGTGGTACAATGGGACAACGCTTCTTCAACATTTGCAAGGCGGCGCCCTTCTACTTGTGTCGACGACTTTGTCCCTCCATGATGACCACCGTCAGCATACATGCCTGTACCCCAGTTCAGCTAACTAAACACGACCACCACCCATCGGTCAATAAAAGGACACATTTAATCCCCACACGGAGTACATATCTTCTCCCTAGAACTCATCTTCATCGACTGCCTCCTAAAATATACCACTCTGGCCGAATTTACCTCATTCCACGCAAATTTCTGTCTCCACCAATCCAATTCACTGGATTTCTTCCGCCTCGACAATGACTCATCCTGCCAGGTGCAGCTAGAGTCTATGTGACTGACCTTCACCAACTTCTCTTTGTGTTGGTCTTCGGTCCTCTTTCCTCCGTTTGTCTTTGTGTTGGTCTCAGTGTGACAGTTACTTATTGTGGCCGGCACCTGTTGTCTATATTTCTCGTCGTTACCAAGTTTCAAACTTGGTGTGGAACACTATTTTTAGTGGCAGTTTGGTTATGATTAAGTGAACCAAGAAATTTGCTTGCCATGATATCCCTTCAAGTAAAACCGATTCTCCTATATTTGCAATGAAGACGTGGCGTGAACATGTTACAGATGTACAGACCAAATGGAAGCAGAGGAAGAGGCCGACCATGTAAACGACGGGCGGAGGGAATAGCAGAGTCCATGGTAATATCGATCCATGAAACCCATAAGCAGGCACTCTCCCGCTTTTTATACTTCACTTCGACACCGCAAGGTACAAGAAGAACCTGATGAGATGAGATGGAGATGTTGTCCAAAGAGGGCAATACAAATGGAGATGCAAACTTTCTAAGTATAATAGGACGAGAGAAGCAATTTCAGTGACGTTTATACAAGAGACAAAACTGCAGATATAGACAATAA
Organism: Cepaea nemoralis; assembly: GCA_014155875.1. NCBI lineage: Eukaryota > Metazoa > Mollusca > Gastropoda > Stylommatophora > Helicidae > Cepaea > Cepaea nemoralis. The sequence goes on from JACEFZ010009871.1 coordinate 570,130, forward strand.
ATTTCAAAGGAACTAAAGAAGAAGAAGAGAAGAAATTGTAATATTAAAGAAACTGATCATGTAGAGAAATAACACGTAATTATCATTATCAGCGAAGTAGAACATTTTAAACTAACACACTTTCAATTTCAGAATATTGACGTAGTGGACAAGAATATTTTTTGAACACAGAAAGGAGGAAACTATGGTACTTCATGTTTAATTCACCGCAAACAAGGGAATCCCGGGAGTTCCTGGGAAATCACTTGACATCAGGGTAATTCCATAGTAGGTGTACGGGCATGTTGATATACTTCCGGTTGAGTGTGTGGTGGACTGCCAGACAGATGGGTGGATGCAATAAATGTTTCTGTGCCCGGAGGGCCCTCAGTGTCGTCAGAGTGGATATCCATATATTGTGCTAATCATCTTATCTTGTGTATGTCCCTTCTGTCTGCGCTCATCTTTGATGTGTCAGGGGGACAGTTTGTGAAGACAATTATATGCAGTTTTTGGATACATCTTGCTGAAAACACACTTGTCGACCGACCACAAAGTGAATCCCGATATCTCTATTCTGAAAATCGACGATCCCATCATGTCTATGTCACTGCTAAAAATAACTATGCGGTTTGTTTGTGGTGAATTAAAAATGAAATACCAAAATGTTATATATTATGGTGGAGAATGAAAAGAAAGGCATTGATCTTTTTTTCTTCTTTTTTCTCCCTTTGTCCTGGTACTTTTGCTGTGAAGGCGAAGTGTCGCAGAGAGGATGCAGATGTCATTCTCTGTATTTCACTTATCCTGTTGCTTGTTTTCTTCTTCTCTTGTCCTCTATCCCGCATTATGACTTAGGTCCCCGACCAACTCAACTCCAGTATCCCTCCCCTTATCCTTAGTTATCCAATGCAGCTCTATTGTCTCAGTGTCATTCAACCGCCAAAGCGTTAAAACTCAAACTGGAGTAAAATGTAACAAAGTCGCTCACCTTAGAGACTGGTGCAATTCGAGACAATCCTTTTCATTCAGATTAATCTCCTTTTCAGAAATAGATATAACACTGTTGTAAAATATAACGGGCCCCTGACACGGGGACGGGACGTTACATGTGAATACAAACCCAGCTGTTCATATCTTTCTGTAATTGCTCAATCCCCAAGGACTATCGCAAACTATTGTAAACTCGTCGTCTATAATTTATTTATGTCCCGGTCCGAACATGGTATGAATGCCATACAAACAGGCGATCTATCCTTTTTGTAAATATGCCTCGCCTAGACGATCAAATCCTTTTATCACGGAGCTCAAAGGAAAACACACAGCTGACTTGATGTCCTTTCTCCAAGCGACCTCCGTTGCTGTTCTGACGATGCTTACGTCGGCCTTAGTTCCCAGTGGTCAAGTCATTCTATTGTTAGACTGGGAATCTCCTAATTCCTATTAGGTGGTGCGCGTGACCACTATGTGGCATCTGTCAATGTCTTTCCAATATTGTTCATATTCGTTTCCACTTCTCCACGGCGAAGAACACAGCTTTGCTGTAAACAGGCACAACGCAATCACACCCGAAAAAAACTCTCAGGATGAACGCAATAGAAGAAGAGCTCAAAAGTCCAATGTTTCTACTCTATCTAGTGATTGCGAAGTGGTCCCTGACTCATATTCTGATGTTGCTGTAAAAACACAATTTGGTAAAAATTAACTGCCATGAAATGGTTACTCGTCTTAATCGACTTCTCATATATGCCATAGGGCTTATATATCGCTAAAAAGTTGTAATTATTATTTAATACAATATGTCTGCTGCCAGATTAACAACGTTTACGTCATAACTGTGACAAATCACTACTTCCCATTTTCCGAAATCTATCTTGGTTTGGTCCAAACCATTTTGTTTGGCACAAAATGTGTTAAAGAAAGAAATGAACTATAGGCCTATGGGTAGGGCCTGGAAGGAGCTGCGGATAAAATAAAATATAGGGCGGCTTGGAGTGAGTAGGTTGAGGTATTATGCCAAAAGGAGGGTTGCAGGGCAAAAGGAGAAACACTGAAAAATTGATAAGAAATATGTTTCTTTCTTTGTTGGTTATTTATATTTATTTCGATTGGCCTTATCAGTCACATTCCCTACCGCCATAGGTAAAAGTTATTATGCCTTTTTAAAGCACAAACTATCGTCTGTCAAGACGGCAAGATGCCAATGTAATGTAGTATCATATGGTTGGGAATGTTTGTAATGATTATCATATATTATTTATATATGTAGGCATTTATTTTTTAAATATAATTTTACATCGATTTTTCAACATGTTATATCAATTTATAAAGTATATTGAAAGAAATGTCTATAATAATTATATAGTTGTGCATGCTTTTACTGAATGTTATATGTTATGTGTAGTTAAATATTTATTTATTTTTACGTTATTTTACAATTATTACGAGGGACTAAAATAGATAAGCGGGACAACATCATAGTTATGGGAGACTTTAATGCAAGACTAGGACACAACAGAGCGGGCATAGAAAAACATCTTGGAGCATTTGGAGACCAACATAATGAAAGATATGATAACGGAAGTAGGCTGATAAACACCGACCACAAAGCAGTCGTTGCCACAATAAGAACCATCAGTAGAAGAAAGCAAAGACCAGGAAAATACATGCCATGAGAATCAGTAAACTTAAAAAGCTTTCAGTGAGGGAAAATTATGAGAAAGAACTAACTGAAATCTTTGTAAAATCACCTATAGTTAGTTAGTTAGTTAGTCGACAGATCATCCTCGTTGCACATCGGACCATTCAGTCCATAAGTGCTCGGATCCCCTCCTCAGCAAATCCCGCAGCGTGTAGCGGCTAACGACGCCAGTTCCTTGTTGGTTTATCAATCTTCTTTGGCTTCCTGCGTAGTGTTCTTGTTTGGCCACCCCTCTTTTAATTTGCTGCTCTCGCAGTCTGGCCATTGTTGTAGATTCACAGTCATCACTTGGTTCTTGCAAAAGTCTCACTTCTCGTAGAGCATTCAGAATGTCAGCCTGGTCCATGGCGCGTCCGCCCTCAACAGTAGCCTCACCTGCGAGCTTGTCAGCCCGCTCATTTCCTTGTACTCCCGCATGCCCTGGCACGAAGATGAAACTAATCTTTGCCAGCCGAGACAGCTTCAGAGGCAGCAACCATTCTCTTCGGATCGACCCCTCCTCTATCCTCTTGATCATGTTCATTGAGTCGCTATCACCTATAGATAGAAAGACAGTGGAAGAAGAATGGGAGATGTCCAAATCAAGAATTTTAAATACTTCAAAAATAACATGTGGAACCACGAAAAAAACTCGAAACACGGATCAAGGAAATAACAAGCTGGTGGAACGCAGAAGTAAAGAAAGCTGTAAAAGACAAAAAGGAAAAATATAAAAAGTGGTCGAAGCGCAAACAGGAATACGATCACATAGAATATAAAATAGCGACAAGACATGCGAATAGAATAGTAAAGAGAGAAAAACAAAAAGACTGGGAGTGGTATAGAGAAACCCTAAATAAAAACTAAAAGGAGGCAACTAGAAACTTCTACAAAAAGATAAGTGCAATGAGAACCAGAGGAGAACCCTTTGACCCAACTGAAATAATTAACAGCGAAAATGGAGAACCAATAAGTGAACAAAAACACATTCGAATAAGATGGAAACAGTACTTCGAACAACTTATCATCATCCTATTATAGATGTCACAGGAATTCAAGAAACTGACACATATGCCACTGAAGAACTAGAACAAGATGTACTGAAAGAAGAAATTATAGAAGCCGTCAGATTAGCCCCATTGAACAAATCACCGGGACAAGATGAAATACCAAATGAACTAATTAAAGCAGCAAGAGAAGTAGGAACAGCATGGCTACATAGACTATTCAACCATGTTTGGGTAGAACAACAGACATCACGAGACTGGGGAAACGCCATAATAAATATCCCAATTTGGAAAAACAAAGGCAGCAAAAGAACTGCACACAATGTAGAGGCATTTCACTGTTGAGTCATACTGGGAAAATATTTTGCAAAATTCTTGAGAAAAGATTACGAACTACTTTAGAACCCCAGCTAAGTGAAACACAACTTATATTTAGGAAAAACAAAGGATGCACAGATGCCAGTTTTGCTCTTAGACAACTTATAGAAAAATCAATCGAATTCAATGAAACACTCCACTTAGCTTTTGTCGACCAAGAAAAGGCATTTGATAGAGTAGATAGAAACAAGCTGTGGGAAATCCTTAAACAATATGGAGTGAGTACACATCTAACAAACCTATGTGGAAGCTTATACAACAACAGTGAATGTATAGTGAGAGCAACTGGAAGACACTCAGAACCCTTCACCATAAGATCCGGAGTACGACAAGGTTGTGTCCTGTCCCGTCTCCTGTTCATAACATATATAGACAACATATGTAAAGAAACCAGATAGCAGCATGTCAAATGGTTTAGCCATGCAAGTAGGTTACCAACTAACAGTATACGACAACAAGCAATGATGTACAGACCAGAGCTAAACAGAGGAAAAGACCGACCACGTAAACGATGGACGCAGGGAATAACCGAGTGCTTGGGAATATCGATAAATGAAGCCATAAGCGGGCACTCACCCGCTGTTTATAGTTTACCTCGACACCGCAAGGTACAAGATGAACACAATGAGATGATATGCGTGTGTGTGTGTGTGTGTGTGTGTGTGTGTGTGTTTGCGTATGGGTGTGTGTGTGTGGGGGGGGGGGGTGACATTTTGGAAAGGGGGAATGAATTTTGAACATATGGTAAAAGGGTGCATGGGCCAAAAAGTTGAGAACCACTGATTTAGAACATAATATTATACAGTTATGACTGTTTATACTAAATATCATATAGTAAAGCTTATATTTATATATAATTTCGCATATTTGTTTTTCAATGTATGTTATATTATTCTACAATGTATGCGTAAAGAAGTTTTTGTTAATTGTGAGAGTATCATGCTGAGAAGGGTGAGAACAGGTAGGCTTCGTGCAGAGTGGCTTGCTTCGCTTCGGAGGTCACGGGTAGTAAGCATCACCTGGATCTTTTCTCCTGGGCATGCCGGTGTGCTGGGGAATGAACAGGCGGACAGATTGGCTGGCTCGGCAAAATTTGGTGGAGTATTGATGCATGACAAGGCAGACGTGGTTGCGGTCTTGTGGGAACACGTGTACACCTCGGAGGAGCAGATGGAGCACCATGGTCTGGTAAGAATGAGACAACGAGGTGTGACGAGGGGATCTGGCCGACGCTCGGCGCTCGGAGGAAAGGCGAGACGGACATATAATCAGATTGCTACTGGAACTATTAGTGTTGGAACTCTTCGCTGGCTGCTGAGGATGGAGACGGAGCGCTTATGGGAATGTCCCGAATGCTGTGATGTCGGTTCCTAAATCAATCAATCAATCAATCAATCAGTTTCACGAGGACCATCATCTTCCTGAACGAGTTTGTTTTGTTCTTATCTTTTTCCTTATCCAATTTTTTAAAAGATGTCCGTGCTCAAAACGAGGATAGCAAAGGGGAGATGATGATGATAATAATAATATCATGGACGACGTAGTGATATTTGACACACTGACTATTGGCGACGAAACGAAGCATGATTCTGATATAAAGGATGATACCAAAGTTACTTATGTTGATATTAATAATAAATGTTCCATTCACAAGGATATAGTGAGCAGTCACAATAAAATGGACAGTACAGACACACTCGATGTGCGAGTAAATGAAAATGTTTACGATGATGTGATTGTGAATGCTGTGAGTAAGATTAAGAATAAGATTGCTGTTGTTGTAGGGGCTGGCGACCGTGATGAAGCTCAAGAAATTCAAAAACTAGAAGCCCATTCACACGATGATGGAACTTATCAAAGCAAAAAAGCTGTTGACAAGTTACAGAGTGCCGAAGCCAGTAGTACAGAGGAATGTAAAGAAACTGGAGAAAGGAAAGAAGGCCAATCTGAAAGTTCTGAAACTGAAAATACTGAAATGCACCAAACTAAAAAATTAGAATGCGAAGATGTGAACGGACAATTTCAGAGTGCTGGTATTAATCAAACTGATGAATGTGAAGAAAACGAAGACAAATCACAAAAGTTGGAAACGTATCAAACTGAAGAGGTAGAAGGCCAGCCTGAAGAAAGTTCTCAATTTCATCTAACTAAAGAATCTGAAGTACTAAAAGACCAGCTCAAAAGTTCTGAAACTCATCAAAGCAAAGAATCTGGGGAGGTAGCGGGCTTATCTGTAAATGCTGAAACTTATCCACCTGAGGAATCTGAAGAGGTGGAAGATCAGTGTGAAAGTACTGAAGCCCATCAAACCGAAGAATATGAAGCCGTAGAAAGCCAACACAAAAGTGCTGAAACTCAACAAACGGAAGAACTTGAAGAAGTAGAAGGCCAGTCTGTAAGTGCTGAAACCCATCAAACAGCCAAAGAATATCAGGTGGTTGAAGATCTGTCTGAAAGTGCTGAAACACATCAAAACAAAGAGGCTGAAGAGATAGAATGTCATCCCAAAAGTTCTGAAACTCCTCAAACCAAAGAATCAAAAAAGGTAGAGGGCCAGTCTGTAAGTGCTGAAACTTATCAAACAGCCACAGAATCTGAATCAATGGAAGCTCAATCTGAAAGTACATATCAAACAGAAGAATGTAAAGAAGTAAACGGCCAGTTTCAGAATCTAGAAACTGAAAAAACTGAAGAATGTGAAGAGATCGAAGACCAGTCTCATAATGTAGAAACTTGTAAAACTGAAGAATCTGAAGCAGTAACAGGCCAGCTTGAAAGTTTTGAAACTCATCAAACTGAAGTGATTGAAGACCAGTCTGAAAGGGCTAAAACTCATGAAACCGAAGAATCTAAAAGTATAGCAGGCAAGCCTGAAAGTTCTGAAACTCATTTAACTGAAGAATCTGATGCAATGGAAATAAAGTCTGGAAGTATTGAAGCGCATCAGTCTGAAGTATTGCAGGGACAGTCTGAAAGTACTGAAACTCATCATGCTGAAGAGGTAGAGGGACATTCTGAAAGTGCTGAAACTCATCAAACTGAAGAGCCTGAAAGCGCTGAAACTCATCAAACTGAAGAGCCTGAAAGTGCTGAAACTCATCATAATGAAGAGGTAGAGGGACATTCTGAAAGTGCTGAAACTCATCAACCTGAAGAGGTAGAGGGACATTCTGTAAGTACTGAAGCTCATCAACCTGAAGAGGTAGAGGGACATTCTGTAAGTACTGAAGCTCATCAACCTGAAGAGGTAGAGGGACATTCTGAAAGGGCTGAAACTCATCAAACTGAAGAGGTAGAGGAACATTCTGAAAGTGCTGAAATTCATCAAACTGAAGAGGTAGGACATTCTGAAAGTGCTGAAACTCATCAAACTGAGGAGGTAGAGGGACATTCTGAAAGTGCTGAAATTCATCAAACTGAAGAGGTAGGACATTCTGAAAGTGCTGAAACTCATCAAACTGAGGAGGTAGAGGGACATTCTGAAAGTGCTGAAATTCATCAAACTGAAGAGGTAGGACATTCTGAAAGTGCTGAAACTCATCAAACTGAAGAGGTAGGACATTCTGAAAGTGCTGAAACTCATCAAACTGAAGAGGTAGGACATTCTGAAAGTGCTGAAACTCATCAAACTGAGGAGGTAGAGGGACATTCTGAAAGTGCTGAAATTCATCAAACTGAAGAGGTAGAGGGACATTCTGAAAGTTCTAAAGCTCATAAAACTGAGGAGGTAGAGGGACATTCTGAAAGTGCTGAAACTCATCAAACTGAAGAGGTAGGACAATCTGAAAGTACTCAAACTCAACAAACTGAAGAGGTAGGACATTCTGAAAGTGCTCAAACTCATCAAGCTGAGGAGGTAGACGGACATTCTGAAAGTTCTGAAGCTCATAAAACTGAGGAGGTAGAGAGACATTCTGAAAGTGCTGAAACTCATCAAACTGAAGAGGTAGAGGGACATTCTGAAAGTGCCAAAACTCGTCAAACTGAAGAGGTCGAGGGACATTCTGAAAGTGCTGAAACTTATCAAACTGAGGAGGTAGAGGGACATTCTGAAAGTACTGAAACTCATCGAACTGAAGAGTCTGAAGCCATAGGTGAAGACATGTGTGATAAACCCAAAGAATCTGGACATATTAATCAAACTGAAGAAATAGAAGGTGGATATTCAAACATTGTTGAAGCTAATCAAGGTGAGGCTGAAACAAAGGAATCTGATCAAGTGAAAATTCAAAGTGAAGAGGGAAAATTGAAGCAAGACAATGAAATGAAAGATGAAGATAATGAGAAGGATGGAGCAATAAAGCAAGATGAAATCTGCCAAACTGAAGAATGTGAAAATGTAGAAGGGCATGAATATTATGACATTCATAAAACTGAAGAAATAAAAGGTGGATATTCAAACAATGTTGAAACTAATCAAGTTGAGACTGAAACAAAGGAATCTGTTCAAGTGAAAATTCAAAACAAAGAGGGAGAAGAAATGAAGCAAGATAATGAAACGAAAGATGAAGATAATGAGAAGGATGGAGCAATGAAGGAAGATGCATTCTGCCAAACTGAAAATGGAGAAGGGCACAATGAAGGTGAGGTTGAAACAAAGGAATCTGATCAAGTGAAAATTCCAAGCAATGAGGGAGAAGAAATGAAGCAAGACAATGAAATGAAAGATGAAAATATTGAGAAGGATGGAGCAATGAAGCAAAATGATGAAATGAAAGACCAAAACAATCAGAAGAAAGAGAGCCATTTGAACAGTGAAAAACTACCAAAAACAGAAGAAAAGGCTTCGGATAGAAGCCAAGAACGAGCTGAATGGAGTAAAAGGAAAGCAGAAGAAAGAAACTGGAAGGGAGACCAGAAATATTGGAAGAAAATGAGAACAGACTATAGAGACTATGATGGAGCCCAGGAGTGGCATGACTGGAGAGAAAGAACAGAAGAAAGACACTATGATGGAGACCAGGAGTGGCATGACTGGAGAGAAAGAACAGAAGAAAGACACTATGATGGAGACCAGGAGTGGCATGACTGGAGAGAAAGAACAGACGATAGAGACTATGATGGAGACCAGGGATGGCATGACTGGAGACAAGGAGGCTGGGATGGAGGGCAGGCACAGTATGTGATTTTTATGAATTAACTTTGAGCTTGGTCATTGACATTCATTCATTTTAAGTATTTCAGTACTTTATAATAATGTACATTTTACTATTTTACACATTGTTTTTAACAATTTGTGTTGCTTAGAAAGATAACACATTACTTTATTAGGACATAGACTCCTTTGTTAAAGATATGAATTTGTCAACATAAACGTAACTGTCTCTAATAATTTCTTTATAGCAGTGTCCTTTATTTGATGTTAGTACACAATATTAAAAAATCTTCAAAGCACATTTGTTAAAAAAAATTTCTGAAATTTGCCAACAACTCAAGCAAAGAATACCGAGGCAGATAGAACAAAATGAGACAGTCCTTAGTTAGTTAGGTAGTCGCGGTTCCAACTTCATGGCAACGGGTCATCCCCATTATGCTCCGTTCCTGTGCCAGTAAATATCACACAAAATGCTCCTCACTGCCTTATGTGAACAATAGAATAGACAGGAGTATCGGCAAGCCAACAGCCTGCACAGGTACACTGTGCATAATACCGCCGCCAGAATGCCAACACAAAAGTCCTCCATGAGAAATTCAGTTCATTGTCGATGGAAACGGCAGCCACCAGAAAGACTTCATTGACCCGGGTTTTATCCCATATGGTTAGGTCTCTTTCCGCAGGGCGACCTGCCGAAAGCGCCGCACAAAGCACAAACTCCATAGCTCCAGCGACGATTCCCAGGAGTCTCCTGAAAAATGCACTCGTGAACCGCAAAGGCAAACCAGTCAATCCAGCAACAGCTGGCCGCCATCGTTCCGAACATACAGTTCATGCTACAAAGTGCGGAACAGATGTAAAAGCATTCCACGCTGCCCGGACAAAATTTTGCGTGGAATGAGACAGTCCTTCAAGAAAGAAATGAAAACTGTAAATTAATTAGTGAAATTAGATATAGACAGTCAGGATTGTTGTGGGCACAATATGAGGGGAAATAAACTTTAAAACTTAGTGAAAAGCGGCAAAATTGCTGGTAATAAGAGCAATGAGATGAATGCCATGAAGGCTTGGCCACATAGCTTGACCTGAAACACAGACCTGATCCAAGACTGCAGTAAAGATACCTGATGACCAATGAGTAACCCACGTGACGCATTTACTTATGGGCTCTGCCTTAAACACTTTTTCATTCAGGCTTGAGTTAGGAGTAGAACAGAGCACTTATGGGTTACACCCATGTGCTGTGATGTTGATCCGTCGACTAAACTACACTGAAATTAGCATGACTTAGTAAACCTATGCGTAGACCTACATGCAAATATTATATTATCTATAATATATGGTGATCGTCTCCCTGGTGAAGGAGTTACAGACGCAGTTCATAATCCTGCATACCCGCGTTCGAAACACAGCTGTGGGCGATTTGGTAGCAGACCACCTTACATTGGTTTTTTATGAAATGGTGTGGGTGTCGTTTATTCAGAAAGCAATGGCAAACTACTGAACATAACTTGCCCAGCAATCATGAACAGCTAAAAAATGCTGGGGTTGACTGCTACGACCTGTAAAGGATATGCAACAACTTTGTTTTAAAAATACATAGATGAACATTGGAGTGTGCTGTTATGGATTGCACCAGTTGTATATTATATTGTCATTCAAATGATTATGGATGAATGGCCAAAGAGTTATTTATGCATTGTGAGTTTATGGATATGTGGAAACGTATTGCTATTCAAGCAATACTGCGTCAAAGACACTGCATTGCAAATCATTGATCTTTATATTTTTAGGGTGAGATCTTGTGTAGTGTTATTGTTTTAGTACAAATTTAATCATTGTTTTTGTATCAGCTGGTACCTGACAATTACCGCAATGAATTTAATGCCGTATAGAAAGGTATGTCCAGACCAGACTCAATGGGTCAACCTTGTCTCAACTGAAATGCTATGGTTTGTGGTGCATTGAAAAGAGGTGGAGGAATAGTTTGATGCCGCTCCAACATGTAATTAATTTTTATGGGAATTTCCAACTCCCGAGAAGCACTTAAAATGAATGGCATAGAAAAAAATGAATGGCATAGATGACGTGGCAGAAATATCATAACACTAATGGCAGCTAGCTTTTAGACAAAGAATCTTGAATGGGAAGCCATGTATATACTGCAAGGAAGCCATTGTTCTTAACAGAAGGCTTGAAAGGGTATAGTACTGTCTGGGACAAGAGTTTAAAGATTTCAAGAGTAAATGTATACTGATGATTGAGGTTACTACCCAATGTCAGGGGAATATTAATATAAATGTTTGTGAAAAAATACCGTTGGAATGACAGTTGAAAGGTCGGCAGATAAATTATGACAACTGGCTCAGTCTTATACCTTGGTGGAATAACGGTTGTTCAGTACTTGTGTCATATGGGCTTGTACATGGTATTACTATGATGGAATAATGATGGTCAACTGAAGATACAATAGCACAGTACAACTGTCTATCATCTCATCAGCATTGTGTTACATTTTAAGAAATCGGAGAGCCTGAGAACACTCTCGTTTATGGTATGACTATTGTGTTTATGTAACTTGTAAATTCAGTTAAGGTTTGCAGGTTCTTTGTAATTCCAACATCTGTATAAGCTATTATTGCAGAAGTCAGTTTGAAGACCTGTTAAAAACCACAAATATTCTCTGTAACTCCACCAGAAACACTCAAGTTTCTGGCATTATCTCACCCAACATTGTATGTGTGGGAGTTTGATATGATTGATGAAACTTGTCGATTGCTTGCAAGTGTTTTAAAACCGGCATCCATTTTAAAATTTTTGTGGACAGTGAAAAAACACTAAGGCACATATTTGTGTAGACATTTATGAATTTGTATTCCCCAAGAATCATGCAGAGAAAAAAAGAATAATTAGATATAAAAGAATAACCTCAGTTAGTGGGAGTTAGTAAATGTCGTGTAGTACTGAATATAATTCTTTATTGTCCACTTTTTTGCAAAATATATTATTTTAAGAGGATTTAATCCAGGATGCCCCGGGAAGGTTAACCCGGTCAACAAATGCCCGCAGAAGTCGGATGTGTCGGCCTAACGGCGCAAGAACGCAGCTCTGCTGTAAACAGGCACAACGCAATCACATCCGAAAAAAAACTCCGGATGAACGAAGAAGAAGAAGAAGAAGAATCCAGGATGAATTTCTGTATTCTCTCATATTTTTTATTTAAAGTTAAAGACACGTTTAACAATAATGTTAAAAACAGTACTAAAAGATCCAAGTAGCAGTGGTTGATGTGTGCTGTAGGATTACACCACATCCTGACATGGCATGTAGGTTGTGCTCGTTGAACACCATAGTAAAAGCCAATCTTCCTGATGTGTTCTTCCACACTATGGATAGACATGACAGGCTGAAATATCTGGGGATAAACTTTGATTGCAGCTTGTCGTAAAAATATCATGTTGATAACATTGTGTAGCATTTTGTATTCTGTTTTAGGTTGTGCATGTTATGGAAGTAAATTTGTTCTGTTACCTTTCAGAGCACCATTTGGTTATCCAGGTGTAAATGGTGTCAGAGCCAGGATGAGGGGTTATGGACCCAGAATGAGGCCTACCATGCCTGGCATGAATCAACGTGGATGTCATATGAGACCTTCTGGACCAGGTATGAGACCATACAGACATATGGGACCTAGACAATATTTTGAACCTCCTGGACCAGGCGTGAGGCCATGCAGGCATCATGTAGGACCTCCTGGACCAGACATGAGGCCATACAGGCATCATATAGGACCTCCTGGACCAGGTATGAGACCTTCCAGATATTGTATGAGACCTCGGCACATGGGACCTTCTGGACCAGGTATAAAACCATTCAGACATTGTATGGGACCTCCTGAACCAGAGATGGGACCTCCTGAACCAGAGATGGGACCTCCTGAACCAGAGATGGGACCTCCTGAACCAGAGATGGGACCTCCTGGACCTGGTGCGGAACCTCCTGGATCAGGTATGGAACCTCCTGGACCAGGTATGGAACCTCCTGGACCAGGTATGGAACCTCCTGGACCAGGTATGGAACCTCCTGGACCAGGTATGGAACCTCCTGGACCAGGTATGGGACCTCCTGGACCAGGTATGGGACCTCCTGGACCAGGTATGGGACCTCCTCGACCAAGTATGAGACCTCCTCAACCAAGTATGGGACCTCCTCGACCAAGTATGGGACCTCCTGGACCAGGTATGGGACCTCCTGGACCAGGCTTGAGACCTCCTGCCCCAGGGATGAGACTTCTTACACCAAGTATGGGTCCTCCTGGACCAGGTATGGGTTATCCTGGATTAAGTATGGGACCTCCTGGACCAAGTATGGGACCTCCTGGACCAGGTATGGGATCTCCTGGATTAAGTATGGGACCTTTTGGACCAAGTATGGGACCTACTGGACCAGTTATGGGAGCTCCTTGGCCAAGTATGGGAGCTCCTGGTTCAGGTATGGGACATCCTTGGCCAGGTATGGGACATCCTTGGCCAGGTATGGGACCTTCTGGAGTAGGTATGGGACCTTGTGGGCCATATACGAGACCTGGACCAGGTGTGGGTCCTCCTGGACCGGGTATGGGTCCTCCTGGACAAAACATGGGACCTTGTGGGCCATATACGAGACCTCCTGGACCAGGTGTGGGCCCTCCTGGACCGGGTATGGGCCCTCCTGGACAAAACATGGGACCTTGTGGGCCATATACGAGACCTCCTGGACCAGGTGTGGGTCCTCCTGGACCGGGTATGGGTCCTCCTGGACAAAACATGGGACCTTGTGGGCCATATACGAGACCTCCTGGACCGGGTGTGGGTCCTCCTGGACCGGGTATGGGTCCTCCTGGACAAAACATGGGCTGTCTAGGAATGAGAGGATCAAGCATGGGATCTCCAGGAATCCCTCCCTTACCACCACAAGTAATGGTAAGAACTAAATTTGTGTTTTTCTCTTTTTTAGTGTTATATCAGTTAAGGCTGACATAAGGTATACATTCGTTCAATAGAAAAATATTCCTTAATTTTCTGTTTTGTCCAGCTGAATGCAATGTCATGATAACATGATGCATGTTTGGCCTCCTATCCATGACATTACAATCTGTTCAGAAATTTTATTATAAAGTGCATAGAGTATGGACAATGTAAACGCTTATTTTAGGATGCAAACTGGATGTTAAGCAATACCCCAGTTAGGTGTTGTGATAATTGTACATGCACAGTTGTGATTACAAAATGGCTGCCTCACTATTAACTTGCACCGTGGAAGAACGAATCGCTATTTATTTTTTGTGGTCAGGGGATGTGAAACCTTTTGAAATCTACAGAATAATGATTGTTCAGTATGGAAACAGTTGCTTCAGTTAAGAGGAGAGTGTATGAATGGGTAGAAAAATGCAAGATAAAATGTCAGTCTTCGTGGCGAAGTGGTCAAGCCGTTTAACTCAGGCTCCGAAGGTTGTGGGTTCGATTCCAGGCTACATCCTTCGGTTCACGAGTTAAATTTTTCGGAGACTCCTGTGGGTCATTGCTAGAGCTACGGAGTTCGTGCTTTGTGCGACACTTTCTGTGCTGCGGAAAGAGACAGAGCCATATGGGATAAAACCCAGTGCAATGAAGTCGACCCTGTCGACTTTTAAGCAACTTTAAAAAAAAAAAATGTCAAAAATTTTTTAAAATGCAGGAATCTGCTGGGAAAGTCATGATGACCATCTTTTGGGATATAAAGAGTCCTAAATTGATGCATTTTCAGGAAAGAGGAGAAACTGACTAGTGCTTGATACTGTCACTGTAAAAAAAAAACTGTCATTTACCGCCAATATAGTACCTTGCGGTGTATGGCAGGGGGGTTTTGAGCCTGAGGAATTAAGGCCGCCTGGCTTAGTGCAGTTTCCGCAAACTGCAGGTTAGTTTTTTTTCTTTTTTGCCCCCAACAGAAAAAACAACAACACACCTTACCGAGGATTCGAACCCGGGTCTCCCAAAGGAGAATCCAACATTCCAGCCACTCAGCCAGCTGCTGCTTTCGATACTTTGATATGCTAATGAACGAATTGGAGCCTGCTATGTGATCGAAACGTATGGGACTTCACTCAAAAGTGATATTGTTGCTGCATGAAATCACCCGCCCTCATATGGTTGCACGTACACTACGTGCTCTGAAATTTGAGGTTTTGAAGCATCCAGCATACAGTCCAGACTTGGTGCCATCTGGCTTTCACTTGTATGGCCCTTGTAAGAACATTTTGGGGTCAGGGGTTTGCATATGACAACAGGGAAATGGAGGCGGTGCAAAATTGGTTTAAGGCCACACCCAAAAACTTTTTCCTAGGAAGGCATCAAAGCTAGTGGACCAAGTGTGTTGCCAGGCAGGGAGACTATGTTGAGAAATCATCCTCCTCAAGTGCCTTGCCAGCTGGCATGGGCATTCATTTCTCTCCACAGATTTCGGTCTGGTGTTCTGGATCAACTCTGCTGATGATATTCCCCCTTGCCACCGTCTCAGTCCATCCAGCATCTTTTCTATTGGTTTACCTCTGCCTCTCTTCCCCTTGATCTTTCCAGTCGTCATGATGTTTTCCAATGCCTCTCTTCTTATCACATGACTGAATAAAGCTGTTTGTCTCATTCTTATTGTTTGAATATAATCTAGTTTCATTAGCCTCTTTCAGGCAGTCATTGTTAGTTACCCTGGCAGTCGAGAAATGAGACACAATTTCTAGTTCACATTATTGTAAACAAGTTTTGTTACTTAATGACTTCCCCTTGTGTATACACACATAAACACACACAAGTGACTACAGATTCAAGCCACTGTTTACATGGAAAACTAGATGACATTAAGGAACACATAATAAGAGGAGGACTGTTTATGGATATTAAGGACAGAAATAAACTTTCAATCTAGTGATCAAATCTCTCACACACCCACAAACCTAGCCATGCACACAAACACACACACGCACACACATACATACAGAGAGAGAGATAGATCTGATAGCCTAATACAGAACCACACCTATTCCCATCCCAACAATAAAAATAATTCCTTCTGTACGCCAAATCCAATTGCATTGATCAATTCACATGCAGGTGCCAGTCTGCCTGCATCGGCAGAACAGAGAGGTAGTTACAACAGGGTGGTCGAACACATACCCAATTGGATTGACAGAATAATAAACAAAGACGATGGGAACCTGGCCAAGCCAACACACTACAATCCTCCTACGTCATTGATTGGATGGCACATTTTGGAAACCGGTCACGTGATTGATAGAACAATGCGTTTCGTGTGTTATTTAACACACAAAATAGTCACTTGTTAAAGGTCGCAGACGCCATTACAATTAATCTGCATAGGTCAGTTTTGTGCAAACAGAAAGACAGGAAAGTCAGTTTAAAATTACCGTGGTGGACAATTCAAATTACTGTGTGAATATGTCTCTATTTCAGCTTGAAGGATTTATCTAATTATTTTATGTTGTGTAATTTCTGCAGTATGTACCTGATGAGATGCAGCGAAATATGGCAGGCAATAAATTGTGCAATCTTCTTTTGCGTTCATCCGGAGTGTTTTTTCAGACGTAATTGCAGTGTGTTTTGTTATGCACCCTTGGGCCAAAACCCTTAGGCCAACACATCCGACTTTTGTGTGCGTTTTTTAAATCAGGTTAGCATTCCTGGGGGACTCTTAACTTTTGTGATGCCGTCCACATCTCAGCTGGTCAAGTTAGAACTGCCAAAGACATACGGTCAACCCTCAAGGGAAGGCAGGGGCAGACCATGGGACATTCTCTGCCATCCAAGGAGGCTTCCATAATTGCAGAGCCAGTACATAGCGCTCTGGGACTGGGCTCACCCAAGGAATCGCAACGTCTTGCTCATGACTGCTTTAATTCCTTCCTTCAATGTGGAATGTTTAATTCCTTCCTCCCCACACAAACCAGGAGCGGTCAGTCTGCAGACGACATTCACTAAGCAAGCTTTCATTTTGGATTTCTACGTAATGGATTCGCTAGCTAAGCGTTCCATTTCATGCTAAAGAGACGTTTTTCCACATTAGTTTGTAGGCAACCTCCACTCAGCAAGCTTTTGTTTTGGACCTCTACGTAATGGACTCGCTAGCCAAGCGTTCCATTTCGTTTTAATGAGATGTTTTTCAACCTTTGAGTTCGCCCACTCAATGAGCTCTAGTACAGACTTGCATCGTAACCACTGTGTGCTGATTGGGACGCTTTTTCACCGTTAGTAACGCTCACAAGGTAGGCTACATGTGCTGCCGGCTCAGCACCTTACCTCCATGCTGTAGAGAGCGAGTAACGGCCAGGCCCTTTCATCCGGGGACCTCTCATATCCCTCTGATGGGAGCCTTCGAACAAGTGTCTAGACCAAGCAAGTAGCAGGCTCAGCATTTCACCTCCCTTCTAGTGGGTGAGTATTGACCCGGCCCTCACATCCGGGGGATATTGACTTAGAGTCATTCAGCCCTATCCCTCAGCTGAGAGCCTTAGAGTATGTGTCAGGACCAAGAATTAGTGGCATCGTGAGACTGATTTGGACTGATTGCCTCAGTCTACCTGCAGGCAACAGGTTGTGTCTCTCTTGATCTGTCCCTATCCTAAGACCTGTCCTACATGTAGTTGTGCTTTCGTCTGCATAGCTCTTGAGGTCATTGGGATACGCAAGCCCGTCTACTATGGCAAGGTAGAGACACGTCAAAGGGGCTGTAGTCTATTGTGTGCGTGTCTTCGTTATTCAAAATATGATATAGTTGTTGACAAAAGTGTAGTATCTGATGAAGCTTTTTGGAAAGAAATGTAATTTAAAATGCTTGTTTTGTTGCTGAAACTTATACAATATACAAATAGAGGGAAGCTGCCTCATATGTATACATTTTACTTCACTTTTATTGTGGTGTAAGGGTAAGATTTTCCAGTGTATATGACTGAAGAAGTCATAAAACTTTCTTATATAACAACAACATCATCATCAAGTGCCCTGCCAACTGGTGTAGGCATTCATAGCTCTCTACAAATCTCGGTCTTTGGTGTTCTGGATCAACTCTGCTGATGATATTACTCCATGCAGCCGTCTCAATCCATCCAGCATCATTTCTCTTGGTCTGCCTTTGTCTCTCTTCCCCTTGATCTTTCCAGTTGTCACAATGTTCTCCAATGCCTCTCTTCTCATCACATGACCGAAGAAAGCTGTTTGTCTCTTTATTATTGTTGTATATAATGTTCTAGTTTCATTAGCCTGTTTCAGGCAGTCGTTAGTTACTCTGGCAATCCAAGGAATTTGCAACATTCATCTCAGGAACCACGTTTTTGTTGCTTCTAATTTCTTCTTAATTTGTTCATTTACATTCCAAGATTCACTGCCATACAGCAAAACTGGTTCTATATAGAATTTCAGCACTCTTACATTCTGTGATAGTGACTTATTGCATAAGATACTCTTCATTTTCTGAAATGCAGCTTTTGCTTGCCCTATTCTGTTCTTAATCTCTGTTGTGCATCTTCCATCTGATGTTATAAATGCCCCTGGGTATTTAAAATTATCCACTTGGTTAAGAAGTTTCCTTTCTGTTTCTAGATAAAAAAGTATTTGTTATGTTACTGAAACTTACACAGTTTACAAATTCAGGGAAGCTGCCTCATACTATACATTTTACTTCAATTTCATTGTGGTGTATAGGTCAGATTTTCAGGAATCACATGTCTGTTGCTTCTAATTTCTTCTTAATTTGTTCATTACATAAAATCTATTCTATAAAGGGGCTGCGTGGTCTCGAGGTATGGTATCCGCCTCGAGTGCTGGAGGTCCCGGGTTCAGGCCCCGGTGAGGACCAGGATTTATTTAAAAGAATCCACCGGGACTTCCAGTAATTTACCCTGGTCTCTGGGTAGTGAGATCGGATGCCCGTGTGTATTGTTGCGCACGTAAAAAATCCCTTGGCAGTTGGAAATCGAAAAAGAGTAGCCTAACGGCGCTGCCTGGGCAAAATTTCGAGTTAAAAATCTACCCAAGTATTTCAGGATCCTCGGCGGTGCTACGGAGTTTGTGCACTGAGCTGAGTTTCTCCAGACTCAGGTTTGAGTTAGGAGGAGAACGGAGCACTTATGGGTTGCACCCGTGTGCCGTGATGTTGTTCCATAAACTAAACTAAACTATTCTATAATCTATAACAACATATATAACAATATTTCCCATTGCCTTAAAAGCATGGAGGGCAAGTCACTAAGTCATAAAATACATAAAACTATAAGAGATGTGAATTGAAAACCATATATTATTGTACCCACATCTCTCCTTATTTCTGAAGATAATCTGTCACCAATTACCTTCAATGAAATCTGTTTAGATGCCAAAGTTAGACATATTGACCTCTCAGATATATGCATAATTAGATGTGGTGAACACAACTTAGAAGGGGAATAAAGAAGAAGAAAAGGTTGTATTTCCATTGCAACCTTGTATTTGTTTGTTTGATAAAATGTTTCTTGCATTTTATAATTACAGCCACCTCCGTTTGTAAATATGACACCGCCTGCCACGTCAACTTTCAATATTCTACCAGCAAACTTGCCTGCAGGCCAGGTAGGTACTTAATTTCAAGTAGGGCTACCATAAAGAAGACAAATACTTGTTGCACGTTAGCATAGCAGCAATTTTAAATGTAAGTTTTGTTTCCAAATGTTGTACATGCATATAACATGTTGGGGATATTTATGTGAACAGCACACAAGGTGGCAATATTGTCATTACCACACTGGAGGTCAGAGGGATATTTATGTGAACAGCACACAAGGTGGCAATATTGTCATTACCACACTGGAGGTCAGGGCATGTTTACGTGAACAGCACACAAGTTGGCAATATTGTCATTACCACACTGGAGGTCAGGGGATATTTACATGAAAAGCACACAAGGTGGCAATATTGTCATTACCACACTGGAGGTCAGGGGGATATTTACATGAAAAGCACACAAGGTGGCAATATTGTCATTACCACATTGGAGGTCAGGGGATATTTACGTGAACAGCACACAAGGTAGCAATATTGTCATTACCACACTGGAGGTTAGCATGGCCGAATGGATAAGAGCTCTTACATTTAAACTTCTGGTGTGCTGATAACAAAGTAGTGGGTTCAACCCCTACACCAGTAAGGTTGGATTAAAATATTGACTTCTCGTCCTTGACTCGGGGAAATAAATTACACGTACCTCAGAAGTCGGAGGGGGTTTGTCTGGTGGCAAGGGACACTGGTAATAGGGAAAGCTAATCCACACACAAAAATCAGTCCAGCGTGGACAATGCTCAAGTTTAAAGCAAATGAACAAAACAATGAAAATTACCACACTTATAAACAACTTTAAAACTCCTGAAGGAAAACTGTAAGATGGAATCCTGGCAGAAGCTATTAAACTAGTATGAACACTGCAACTAAATATGCTCACATTATGTAGTTGAGCCTGGGAACTAGAAGAAGTAAGAGCTAATTGGAGAGGTCGCTATCTGGTGAAGCTACCAAAGAAAGGGGATTACCATTTTAGACAGACCAGAACTAATCATTATTATGTGTCTCAGAACCGGTCAGTCCACTACACAACCACATAATATAAAATATAGATGTGATAGTATGGAAATAGAAGAAGGAAAAAGGAAGAGGAAGGGGAAAGGGGGAAAATGGTGAGAGTAAATAGAGGAAAGAAGGAAGAAGATAAGAAGGGAAGATAAGATATGAAAGATGTGTTCTTTCCCATTGTGAGGATGGCTACTAATGATGTAACCGCCGTACTATTGTACTGTGATGTCAGGTAAGATGAACGAGTAAACACACTACAAGTGCCACAGATCGATCTACAGGATCTTAGGTTTAACAAGCCAAATGAAAGGCAACACAAATTTGAATTTATTCCACATCAAAAACCTCTTACAACAGAATGCACTCAATAGATGGTAGTTCAAATGCAAAATAAAACGACTGATCATAGGGTTGTATGGAAATATCCCCTAGTCAATAAATGTAAGATATGACCATCAATAAATGCAAGGTGCAACCATCAATAAATGTAAGATGTGACCATCAATAAATGCAAGGTACTACCATCAATAAATGCAAGATCATCAATAAATGCAAGGTGCAATCATTAATAAATGTAGGCTATGACCATCAATATATGTAAGGTACAACCATCGACTACTGTCTAAAGGCTGCCCAATTATTTACCAAGGTAGGCAATTATCATTCCTGAAAAATATAAGTAACAACATTTCTGACTATCACTGCCCAGCAAACATTATTATATAAAATCAAACATTTGTACATTCATGCATGGAAAGCCCCTAGCATCTAATGACGTCCCTGATTAATACACGTTAAACCTATAATTAATCTCATAATCATCATCTTCATGATGTGCCATGCTTATAAGCATGGTCGGTTATAGCCCGCCATATAGCTCGATTACTGTGGCCTAGGACTTTTTGACATCTAAATGAGTAGCCACTCAGTTGTGGAACAATCTTCCACAAGAAATCAAAGACACCACCAATCATTATACATACAGTCGCAACCTGTTTGAACACTACCTCAGGACAGACTACATGCCCCCATTAAAAAAAACAAAGACAATAATAATGGTAAATTATCTCAAACAACAACTAGCCAAAAAACATTCCCATATGTATGGCACGTTACAACTTCCTTGGGTATTTATAATGCCCATGTTAAACATTGCCTCAGTGATCCATGTATTATTGATTATTTTTCATGCATTTTAATGCTTATTGTTCTTTTGTTGTCAAAGATTTGCTTCATAAGAGATGTTGAATGAAAGAATGTATGAGAGGAAATAGAGAAGAAGGGCTTGCGTGCCCAATTCTAAACCCTTTGAAACTAAAGATTTTCGTTCATTCGTTCGTTCGTTCTCTTGTCACACAAGACTGTACACCTAGAGATTTGGACTGGCTAAGTATTCAGTGTTCTTTCCCCTTACCTCTGTTCTACAACACCATATAGAGCAAGGGATCGGCTGGACCTTGTCATGACTATGGTTCAAACCCTATATTTCTACCTACTGGTTGAGGTCTGAATTATGGCACACTATTAGCCCTTACTTCCCAACACGCCCTCTAGCGTTATATCAAACAGAAAATTCATCTAAACCTTTACTCCGAGTTTCTGTGGAGATCCGAACCCGTGACTGCTGATACGGAAGGCAACTTTACCAACCCCCATACCCACAAGATAATTTCCTTGTCCTCAGTTAACCTCTTAACCAACTAACAATAGCCGCCATGTTCCATACCTGGTTGACCCCACGGACAATACATCCCCAAGTTCTGCACCGTACCGTTCCCATACCTAAAGTGACCTGGCCTGTCAGCTGGTTGGCCCAGTAAACGTTTTGGTCAGTCCGTTCACTTGCTAGTTTATCTCTCGAATGTGTGGTTTTCGTTCAAATCTTCTTATCCTGTAATGTTCTATCTAGCATTTGGTTAAAGACAATTTATATTATTTCTAGTGCACCAAATTGCTTAGCTAGATATTTGGTTTCTCTATCTCCTACTTCGATAGTACTTAGCTGGTTAAGTGCGTCTTTTTTACAGGACGTTGCAGTCCGCTCCAATATTTATCAGCCGTATGTGATTTCTTGACAAGTTGCGCTCAGTAGTTTGCCGTTGCTTTCTGAGCTAGGCTGATGCCTCATACGCCTACACAAGATCTATAAACGTATTTATCTAAACTTATGACAACTTATATGAACACCGTTGTTAACAGTTGATTGCTCATCTGTGCTTCACCTGGCTTTCTCAGTCTTGTCTGATCACAGCCGTCAGGGTGATTTTGCCAAACGTGCTTTCTCCAATTTAACTGTAGTTAGTTAATTTCCCAAACTTCTAGGGCAATGTTTTGCCAGTTCCTCTGTAATCTGGGTTCCTTGGCTAACAATAGTTGCGATTTCCACGCAGCTCTCCATCAGGTTTGTTCGCCTCTTATCATTAATTGTAGGTTGTCAGCGGTCCTCCGTTGCCACAACTAGTTGTCTGTAGCAAGCGGTTTTTCAATTCAGGTTGAACTGTCCTGCCACTTAGCAATTTCGTAAGTCTGCATTTAATTCTGTCCTTTGGACAGTGGACCTAAGTCAGTTCTGTTATCTTGCTAGTAGTCTCCTCACTCATGTACGTTCCTCACGACATATAGTTGTGGGCACCTGCCGTCCTGAAAGTTGCACATCTAGTCTCCTTGAGTTTCTCATGCGGGGCCATATATCCCCTTTTTTCCCGCGTCCGCTCAACTCGGAATCACATGATGCCTTGTTTTCCATGTCAAGCTTGGAACACCAACCGCTCGAAGCCTTGTCCTCTGCTGATTTGCATATTAATTTTCATGGGTACTTTGTTTAAGTTTCTTAACCGCACCAAAGTTTAGCCTAGGTTCGTGTTCCCACCACAGAATGTAGGCCACCGGGCTTGTCTACCTCCTATAAACTAGAATCATACTGTGTTCCTCTTTTGGTTGTGATGGGTTGAGACAATGCCTTCGCTGAAGTTCACATTGTAAATGCCAGCTATCCTGGCCTCTAAGTCCTACTGTAGGTGGTCGACAGTTCATGGGGTATTTCAGGTCTTTAAGTTTTTGAACTTTGGAGATTTAAAAATATGTTTTCTAAGGTCGACGTCCTTGTCTTAACTCCGTGTTGACTTTTGTTGCTGCCAAAATAAGTATGTTGATCTACTCTGGTTATAGGAACGTTAGTTTCCTACTACCACAATCTCATCCTCGAAAAATGTTGGTGCCCCCGCCAATCCTAAGGATGTCTCTCCTATCCTAAAATCAAAGTCCCATCACCTCCTCTCACGATGTCTGATCCTCTCAGACCATCGCCTGGTCATGTCCCCATGTTCTAACATGTATCACTTCGGTTTGTCCGGAATGTTCTGATATATCTCAACTGCTGGGACATTCGGTTGCTCTGGTAGTCCCAACATCATCTCTAACAATTCTTCTGCTGCTCCATCCTTACAACTTCGCAGCTCATGGCTGGCAATTCTAATCAGCAACCCGTCTCCCTCTGACCTTTATGATTGTGTACAGTCCTCTTGACATGATTGGCTCTCTGGCAACCATGTACTTGTCCTCAGACCACATGTTTTAAATCTTCACTCTGTCAGTATGGTGGATCCTCCTAACGAGTTTGCCCACTTGCAGTTGTATAGAGTTTGCCATTAAGTCACTTCTCTCTTTCCTAGCAGCAGCATGCTTCTTCAGCTGCTCGTTTGCCCGGACATGTGCGTCATGCAAATGAGAAAGATGTCCCTCTTAAATATCCACTCGCACCTGCATCCCTGATGTTGGTTACAATATTTATGATGAAGTCCACATGTAAATATGGTTCCCGCCCAAAAGTCAAGTAGTGAGGGGAAAACCCTTTTGATGCGTGAGGCGTTGTTTTTGCACCTAATAAAATGTTTCTTGCATTTTATAATTACAGCCGCCACCATTGCCATCGACAAACACAACCTCTGTGGATGTTTCTCAGCCACTTCCGTTTGTAAATATACCACAGCCTGCCACGCCAACTTTAAATATTCCACCAGCAAACTTGCAACCGGTACAGCCTATGAATCCACTAGCACCAGAATTATGGGTGGAACATACTACACCTACAGGCCAGGTAGGTACTTAATTTCAAGTAGGGCTACCATAAAGAAGACAAACAGTTGTTGCATGTTAGCATAGCAGCTATTTTAAATGTATGTTTTGTTTTAAAATGTTGTACGTGCCATAAAACATATTGGGGATATTTACATGAACAGCACACAAGGTGGAAATATTGTCATTACCACACTGGAGGTCAGGGAGATATTTACGTGAACAGCACACAAGGTGGCAATATTGTCATTACCACACTGGAGGTCAGGTGGATATTTACGTGAACAGCACACAAGGTGGCAATATTGTCATTACCACACTGGAGGTCGGGTGGATATTTACGTGAACAGCACACAAGGTGGCAATATTGTCATTACCACACTGGAGGTCAGGGAGATATTTACATGAACAGCACACAAGGTGGCAATATTGTCATTACCACACTGGAGGTCAGGGGGATATTTATGTGAACAGCACACAAGATGGCAATATTGTCATTACCACACTGGGGGTCAGGGGGATATTTACGTGAACAGCACACAAGGTGGCAATATTGTCGTTACCACACTGGCGGTCAGGTGGATACTTACGTGAACAGCACACAAGGTAGCAATATTATCATTACCACACTGGAGGTCAGGGGGATATTTACGTGAACAGCACACAAGGTGGTAATATTGTCATTACCACAACTGGAGATCAGGGGATATTTACGTGAACAGCACACAAGGTGGTAATATTGTCATTACCACATTGGAGGTTGGGATATTTATGTGAACAGCACACAAGATGGCAATATTGTCATTACCACACTGGGGGTCAGGGGGATATTTACGTGAACAGCACACAAGGTGGCAATATTGTCGTTACCACACTGGCGGTCAGGTGGATACTTACGTGAACAGCACACAAGGTGGCAATATTGTCATTACCACACTGGAGGTCAGGGGAATATTTACGTGAACAGCACATAAGGTGACAATATTGTCATTACCACACTGGCGGTCAGGTGGATACTTACGTGAACAGCACACAAGGTGGCAATATTGCCATTACCACACTGGAGGTCAGGGGGATATTTACGTGAACAACACACAAGGTGGCAATATTGTCATTACCACACTGGAGGTCAGGGGGATATTTACATGAACAGCACATAAGGTGACAATATTGTCATTACCACACTGGCAGTCAGGTGGATACTTACGTGAACAGCACACACGGTGGCAATATTGTCATTACCACACTGGAGGTCAGGGGGATACTTACGTGAACAACACACAAGGTGGCAATATTGTCATTACCACACTGGAGGTCAGGGGGATATTTACAGTGAACAGCACACTAAGGTGGCAATATTGTCATTACCACACTGGAGGTCAGGTGGATACTTACGTGAACAGCACACAAGGTGGCAATATTGTCATTACCACACTGGAGGTCAGGGGGATACTTACGAGAACAGCACACAAGGTAGCAATATTGTCATTACCACATTGGAGGTCAGGGGGATATTTACGTGAACAGCAAACTAAGGTAGCAATGTTGTCATTACCACACTGGCGGTCAGGTGGATATTTACGTGAACAGCACACAAGGTGGCAATGTTGTCATTACCACACTGGAGGTCAGGTGGATACTTACGTGAACAACACACAAGGTGGCAATATTGCCATTACCACACTGGAGGTCAGGGGGATATTTACATGAACAGCACATAAGGTGACAATATTGTCATTACCACACTGGCAGTCAGGTGGATACTTACGTGAACAGCACACACGGTAGCAATATTGTCATTACCACACTGGAGGTCAGGGGGATATTTACGTGAACAACACACAAGGTGGCAATATTGTCATTACCACACTTGAGGTCAGGGGGATATTTACGTGAACAGCACACAAGGTGGCAATATTGTCATTACCACACTGGAGGTCAGGTGGATACTTACGTGAACAGCACACAAGGTGGCAATATTGTCATTACCACACTGGAGGTCAGGGGGATATTTACGTGAACAGCACACAAGGTAGCAATATTGTCATTACCACATTGGAGGTCAGGGGGATATTTACGTGAACAGCAAATAAGGTGGCAATGTTGTCATTACCACACTGGTGGTCAGCATGGCCGAATGGATAAGAGCTTTCACATTTAAACTTCTGGTGTGCTGATAGCAAGATAGCAGGTTCAACCCCTACACCAGTAAGGTTGGATTAAAATATTGACTTCTCGTCCTTGACTCTGGGACATAAATTACACACTACCTCAGAAGTCGGAGTGGGTTCATCTGATGGCAAGGGACACTGATAATAGGGAAAGCTAATCCACACGCAAAAATCAGTCCAGCGTGGACAATGTTCAAGTTTAAAGCAAATGAACAAACATGTAAATTACCACACTTATAAACAACTTTAAAACTCCTGAAGGAAAGCTGTAAGATGGAATCCTGGCAGAAGCTGTTAAACTAGTAATGAACACTGCAACTAAATATGCTCACATTATGTAGTTGAGCCTGGGAACTAGAAGAAATAAGAGCAAATTAGAGAGGGCGCTCTCTGGTGAAGCTACCAAAGGAAGGGGATTACCATTTTAGACAGACCAGAACTATTCTTATTATGTGTTTCAGAACTAGACAGTCCACTGCAAAAGAACATAATATAAAATATAGATGTGATAGTATGGAAATAGAAGAAGAAGGAAAAGGGAAGGGAGAAGGGGGGATAATGGAGAGAGTAAATAGAGGAGAGAAGGAAGGAGATAAGAAGGGAAGATAAGGTATGAAAGATGTGGATCTTTCCCATTGTGGGGACGCCTACTAATGATGTAACCACCCTACTTGTGTACTGTGATGTCAGGTAAGATGAACTAGTATATACACTACAGCAGCCACAGATCGATCTACAACAGTAGTTCCCAAGCTTTTCAAGCAGAGGGCCATATCTACAATTTTTGGTAGTTAAGCGGGCCACAACGTTATAAAATTATAAAAGTCAGTGCAATATCATTCTTACCTTTCTTAACTTAAATTTTACATCAGTTTCGAAAATCGCTATTAATGTAATTAATTTACAATTGTAACTGTTCTTCATAACCAGTTACTTAAGTTCAGATGCCAGTTTATCAATGTCTGGGCACAAATCTGTCGTGCCCAAAGTCATAAGCGCAGCTAGGTTACTGTCAGTGAGTCTGGGACATTGCTTGTATTTTTATAACGATCATTGTGGAAAATGACTGCTCAAGGCCTTGCGTGCCACTTTCTGACAGCTGGCGGGCCACAAGTGGCTCGTGAGCCGTGATTTGGGAACCTCTGATCTGCAGGATCTTAGTTTAACAAGCCAAATAAAAGGCAACACAAATTTGAGTTTATTTCTCCTCAAAAACCTATTGCAACAGAATGCACTCAATAGATGGTATTACAAATGCCAAAATAAAATGACTGATCATAGGGTAGTATGGAAAAATCCCCTAGTCAAAGAAATGCAAGGTACAACACAACTATCAATAAATGCAAGGTACAACCATCAGTAAATGTAAGATATGACCATCAATAAATGCAAGATGTGACCATCAATAAATACAAGGTACTACCATCAATAAATGCAAGGTAGAACCATCGACCACTGTCTAATGGCTGCCCACTTATTTATCCAGGAAGGCAATTATTATTCCTGCTTCTTCAAAAATATAAGTAACAACATTTCTGACTATCACTGCCCAGCAAACATTATTACATAAAATCATACATTTGTACATTCATGCGTGGAAAGCCCCTAGCATCTAATGATGTCCTTCATTTATACACGTTAAACCTATCATTAATCTCATAATCATCATCTTCATCGTGTGCCATGCTTATAAGCATGGTCGGTTATAGCCTGCCATATGGCACGATTACTGTGGCTTAGGACTCTTTGACATCTAAATGAGTATCCCTTGTCACACAGACTGCACATCTAGAGGTTTGGACTGGCTAATTATTCAATGTTCTTTCTCTGACCTCTGTTCTACAACCCTATAAATTATTCAATGTTCTTTCTCTGATCTCTGTTCTACAAACCTATAAATTATTCAATGTTCTTTCTCTGATCTCTGTTCTACAAACCTATAAATTATTCAATGTTCTTTCTCTGATCTCTGTTCTACAACCCTATAAATTATTCAATGTTCTTTCTCTGATCTCTGTTCTACAACCCTATATAGAGCGAGGATCAGCTAGACTTTTCATGACTATGGTCAAACCCTATATTTCTACCTACAGCTTGAGGTCTGAATTATGGTACAATCAACTTGGCACTTGTAGCTCTTACTTCCCAACATGCCCTCTAGCGTTATATCAGCCAAAAATTCATCTAAATCTTTACTCCAAGTTTCCGTGGAGATCCGAACCCGTGACTGCTGATACGGAAGGCAACTTTACCGGATGCTATACCCGCCAGATAATTTCCTTGTCCTCAGTTAATCACTTAACTAACAATAGCTGCCGTGTTCCATACCTGGTCGACCCCACTGACAATACATCCCGAGTTCTGCACCTTACTTACTGTTCCCATACCTAAAGTGACCTGGCCTGTCAGCTGGTTTACCCAGTAAACGTATCAGTCGGCCCATCCACTTGCTGGTTGGTTTATCTCTCGAACGTTCGGTTTTCATTCAAATCTTCTTATCCTGTAATGTTCTAGCATTTGGTTAAAGACTAATTTATATTATTATCTGTGCACTTAATTGCTTAGATAGATATTTGGTTTCTCTCCCCTACTTTGATAGTACTTAGCTGGTTAGTTAAGTGCATCTCTTTTACAGGACATCGTAATCCACTCCAACATTTATCGGCTGTTTGTGATTTCTTGGCAAGTTGCGCTCAGTAGTGTGGCTGACGCCACATACACCTACACAAGATCTATCAACGTGTTTATCTAAACTTATGACAACTTACATGAACACCGTTGTTAGCAGTTATTTGCTCGTTTGTGTTTCACCTGGCTTTCCCAGTCTTGTCCGACCACAGCCATCAGGGTGAATTTGCCAAACGTGCTTTCTCTGATTTGACTGTAGTTAGTTAATTTCCCAAACTTATACAACGTGCAGTGTTCTGCCATTCCTCCGTAATCTGGGTTCCTTGGCTAACAATAGTTGCGTTTTTCACATGGCTCTCTTCAGGTTTGTTCACCTCTCACCATTAATTGTAGCTTACCAGCGGTCCTCTGTTGCCGCAACTGCTTGTCTGTAGCAAACGGTTTTCCATTTCCAGATTGAACTGTCCTGCCACTTAGCAATTTCGTAAGTCTGCATTTAATTCTGTCCTTTGGTAGGTACACCTAAGTCAGTCCTGTTATCTTCCTAGTAGTCTTCTTGCTCATGTATGTTCCTCATGGCATGTAGTTGTGGGCACCTGCTGTCCTGAAAGTCGCACTTCTAGTCTCCTTGAGTCTCTCATGTGGGGCCATATATCCCCCCTTTTCCAACGTTCGCTCGGGTTGGAATCACGTGAACACCAACCGCCCGAAGCCCTGCCCTCTGCTGATTTGCATATTAATTTTCATAGGTACTTTGTTTCGATTTCTTAATCGCACCAAAGTTTAGCCTAGGTTCGTGTTCCCACCAGAGAATGTACGCCACCGGACATGCCTACCTCTTATCTTCTAGAAACATCCTGTGTTCCTCTTTTGTTTGTGATGGGTTGAGACAATGCCTTCGCTGAAGTTCACATTGGGATTGCCAGCTATCCTGGCCTCTTAAGTCCTACTATAGGTGGTCGACAGTTCACGGGGTCGTCCAGGTCTTAAGTCTTTGAACTTTGGAGATTTTAAAATATTTTATCCTTAGGTCGGTATCCTTGTGTTAACTTTTGTTGCTGCCAAAATAAATATGTTGACCTGCTCTGGTTATAGGAACGTTAGTTTCCTACTACCACAATCTCATCCTCAAAAAACCCCGGGAAGGTTAACCCGGTCAACAAATGCCCGCAGAAGTCGGATGTGTTGGCCTAACGGCACAAGAACGCAGCTCTGCTGTAAACAGGCACAGCTCAATCATGTCCGGGAAAAAAAAATTCCGGATGAACGCAGAAGAAGAAGATCCTCAAAAAATATTGGCGCCCCCACCAATCCTAAGGATGTCCCTCCTATACTGAAATCAAAGTCCTGCCACCTCCTCTCATGACTTCTAATCCTCTCAGACCATTACCTGGTCATGTCCCCTCCCCAGGCTGGAACATGCACCTCACCGGTTCTTCCGGAATGTCCTGATCTATCTCCGACAACTGCTGAGACATTCAGTTGCGCTGGTAGTCCTAACGTCATCTCTAATGATTCCTCTGCTGCTGCATCCTCACAACTTCACAGCTCATGGCAGGCAACTCTAATCAGCGACCCGTCTCCTCCAACCTTTATGATTTTGTACAGTCCTCCTGACATGGTTGGCGCTCTGGCATCCGTGTACTTGTTCTCAGACCACATGTCTTGTAATCTTCACTCTATCGGTATGGTGGATCCTCTTCCTTACGAGTTCACCCACTTGCAGTAGTATAGAGTTTGCCAATTTGTCATTTCTCTCTTTCCTATTAGCAGCATGCTTCTTCAGCTGCTCATTTGCCCGGATGTATGTATCATGCAAACAAGAAAGATGTCCCTCTTAACATCCATTCGCACCTGAATCCCTGTCATTGGGGACAGTATTTACGATGAAGTCCACATGTAAATGTTGTTCCTGCCCAAAAATCAAGTAGTGAGGGGAAAACCCTGTTGAGTTGTGAGGCATTGAATTATACACCTGCCACACTTCGGCTAGGTGGTCAGACCATCTCCTCTTCTCCATAGCTTCTTGGGATCTGAGTAGATTGTGCAGGGTCTTATTAAAGCGCTCACATTGACCATTTCCCTAAGGATTCCAGGCAGTTGTGCGGCCTTCTCAATACCATATGCTTTCCACAACTCTGCTATAATGGCAGACTCAAAGTTTCTGCCTTGGTTGGAGTGTAGTCTCCGTGGTACACCAATGTACAGAGACCAGTTTCTCTATTGAGACCTTTGCTACTGTGGAGGCTTTTGATCTCTTGTCGGGGTGTTGATAGTGAACTTTGAGAATACGTCAGTGATGACTAGCATATTTTCATATCCTCTCACATCCTTCTCTAAGAAAGTGAAATCCATCGATACCACTTCAAATGGTTTCAAGGCTAACAAGTATTTTGATCTGCTTTGGTTGTAGGAACGTTAGTTTCTTACTACCACTTAGATATATATAAAATGTATATAAAATTCAAGACTTGGCAAATCAGCCAAGTGTACATGAGGACTGGTGCCGCAGACGGCAGATCACATACTGCAAGACTGTCCTAAAAATATAATCTTTGCAAACATTTTGGCCTAAAAAACAACAGTGGAAGATAAAATATGTTTAAAAGATTGGTTGAATGTTTCCAGCAGCTTTTTGAATGTTTTGTGTAGTTGCTGAATTTGTAAAGGTTTTTTAAAAATTTCTATACAATACAAAAAAGGCTTTAGGTACTTTGTGAAGCTATTTCATATTTTCTTCCTGTGTGAGAATCTATGCTAATGCCAGTTATATATGGTCTGTTTTGTGAGAGTAAAATATATGCACCAGTTATTTCACATATAAATACATATATATAGTTTTGTAAAATTAAATCGCTACTATGGTTTAAGAAGCCATGGTAGTGTCTTGTGGTTCCTAGAAGCAACGATATTTTATGGATTCCTTGGCTTCAGGGTCAACTCAGCCTCTTGAAAATGTGTGCCAGAAAATGTTCTGGAACGTTAAAAGGTATGATTCTGACCACATCTGCCAAGTGTCAGTTTGTCTAAAAAAATATGGCCCTAGAACCAGACCCCAACATGCTCCATGACAACAAATGTTTATATTTAACAATTTGTTTTTCTTTTAAAGGTGTATTATTACAATCCAAAAACTCTTGTGACTTCCTGGACACGCCCTCAGAGTGAATATATTGTTAAGCAAGCTGAATGGGAAATTGCTCACAATTATATATCTGCTGAATGGGAAATTGCTCAAAATTATATATCTGAAGCTGTCGCTGAGATAGGTAATGTATATTAAATACCTAATTCATGCCAGAGATGGTTTTGTGTTTCCAACCTGAATTTTATCATTCTGGTCGTAGTTTTGTTTTGTACCTTTTTTCTGGATTGTCGGTGACTAAATGGTCAAGCTGCCTGCCTCGTGCTCTGAAGGTTGGGGATTTATTTTCAGGCTGTAATTTTGGTGTATGAGTGCAGTTCTTTATAGGTCGTTGGAGACGGCCACTGGGGATACGGCATACAGCAGGGTTATGTATGGCTTTCTGATGTCTTCATTCATGTATATTGAGGTCTGACCCTGTATCATCAACTGGAATGCAAAGGTTCTATATCAACACAAGCTTGCTCTCAGAATAGGCTGTCAGTTTCTCCAAACCTTGCACTATTGTGCCATGGCTACCATAAGGATCTGCCATTTCACTGGTGCTTTCAATGTTTACACTAGGGGGATATCAATGATAGAGGCAGTATGTATTGAACATATTCTGACATTTGCTGACAATGTCCTTGTTTATAGACACGGTAAGGAGTTCCAAATTGATGTTATATAGCCGGGTGAGCACCCAACCTTGCACAATACCCCACGGCTTGTGCATTCATCACCTCTGGTAGCAAAAGTCCAACTCCTGGCTTAACATGGTGGAACTGTTTTAACTAACAGTAGAAGCGACGGTGGCGAGTCTCTGGCACTGTAAAAACCCAGAATGTTTAGATAAGTATTTCCAAAATCAACCTCCAAATCATTCATTCATCCAATTCATTCATTCATTCATTCATTCATTCATTCATTCAGTAGCATGTCCTTTGCAGAACATCGCTCCCATAACAACCTTCCAGAAAACTTTTCGATCACAAGCAAGATGTCCCGGGTCCGATACACCCATCTGGAGATCACCCGCCACATCCTGCGTCCATCTTCTCTTTGGCCTTCCTCTTCCTCTTTTCTCAGGCATATACCCACCCATTATTGTTCTCTCCAAACTTTCATGACATTTCAAGTGACCAAAATAGATCAATTTTCTTTGTTTTATCGTTTTTAATAGCCAACCCTCATCAGTATTCAGCTCTTGAAGTTTGGATGCATTTGTTCTTTTCATTATCCAAGATATTCTTAGAACTCGTCTATAAAATTTGTATTCAAAGTCATTTATGCGCTGCTCAGCTTGTTTAGTAAGTGTTTAGTAACCTTCGATTGGCTGGTAAAAATAAACAGTTGCCATAGCAACACCGCTCATTGCTTGGATCATTCAGTAGTCTTTTAGCTCATTACACATCAACCTACAGTCGCGAATCACAAACAGATAAACATGGACACTGTTATTGCCTTTCCTGCCAGCTGTGAAATTCGTGGTGTGATTCGTTTTCTTCAATCAGAAGGTCAAATGTGGCTGAGATTGATCGTCGATTGTTTTGTGTGTATGTGATAACGTTATAAATGACAATTCTTTGAAGGATTGGTGCATGAAATTCAGAGATGGGCATAAAGATGTGCATGATGAGGGTGGACAAGGACAACATAAATGAGTGACAGATGAGCTTATTCAAAAAGTCAACCAAGTCGTATTGGAAGAGTGCCGTTTCACAATTTCAGATCTTTCTACAGAATTTCCACAAATTTCTAGTACTAGTCTTTTTCGAATTGTCACAGAAAGGTTAGGTTACCACAAATTCTGTTCATCATGGATATGAAAGCAACTGACTAACGTTCACAAAGCTCAAAGAATGGGCTCAGTTTTGATGTTCCTTCTGCGCTACTGGGAAGAGGGGGAATGCATTTCTCAACAGAACAGTGGCTGGGGACGAGACATGGGTTCACTTCATGAATGCAAGGACGAAGGAGCAGTCAAAACTGGATGCATACCCATTCTCCAAATAAGCCCAAACAATTCAAGACAACATTTTCGCAACAAAAAATTATGGTTACCGTGTTCTGGGGCCGCAAGGGCATTTTGTTGATAGAATTTATGACTCTAGGGATCACAATAATGTCAGAAGTTTATTGTGAAACACTAGAAGCTTCATCAGTCATCCAAAACAAAAGGCAGCGGAATGCTCATCAGTGGCGTCATTATCCTGCACAATAACAAGCAGCCCCACACTGCTGCTTGCACAAAGGCTTTACTTGAACAGTTTAAGTGGGAAATTTTCAACCACCCCCTTACAGCCCAGACTTGGCACCAAGCGATTATCATCTCTTCGGCAATATGAATGTCTGGATGGCTACCCAGCACTTCAACACTGCAGAGGAGCTCATGGATGGCGTCATCAACTGGCTAAGTACCCAGGCTACACCATTCCTTGATGAGGAGTTACAAAAACTCGTGCCACAGTATGACAAGTGCCTGAATTTAAGTTTTGACTGTGTGGAAAAATAATGCAGTGTTGTATGTAACTTTTGTATGTATTCAGATGTTATTGTCAGTTTGTTTAAATTTTTACCAGCTAATTGGAGGTTGATTTTGGAATAGCCCTTGCACAAGCTTACATATCTAAACTCGAGTAAGTCTACTCATAAAGGAAATGTGCTGAAGACAGAGACAACCAACCAGGAGGCGCACCACAGAAATCAGGATGCCATGCAATTATGCCATGAAATTTGTCGATTACTGCAAAATTTATGGTGCTTGCCCTGCTGTGGACCCCCAGTCAGATGCTGCGCCGGGCCCTATGCTTTGAAAGGGTCTACCCAAAACAGCTAGAGATGTCCTGTGGAGCCAGGGGTCCTGAGAATAGAGCATTTGGCCATACCAAATAAAGATTTAAAATAATGTACTGGAATGCTTAGGGAGTCAGCAACATAAAAATAGAGCTAGAAAACATCTTGAATCAAGAACAAATAAGTCCATGTTGCTTGCAAGAAACTTACCTCAATGAAAACATAGCCTTCAAAATCAGAGGCTACCAGGGCTACTAATCTGACAGAAAGGACAGGCGAAAGGAGGGGATATTAACCCTTGAAAAAATAACATCGCTGCTTCCCAAATTGAAGTTTACATGAAAGAGCCAATTATCAGACACTCAAACTTAAGACAGGCAATACAGATCTACATCTGACTAATTACTACTGTCAAAGTGACCGCCTACAGGCACTGGACTCACTACCATTAAAAGAAAAAAAGTTATTGTGTGTGGCGATTTCAGCAGCCACTCACAGAGCTGGGGCTGTGATCACATGGACCATAGAGGAGAGAGACTGGAAGACTGGCAGGATGAGAATAGATTCATCTTGATTAACAAGCCTCTGTCTGGCCAACATACCTTCTACTCAAGATCATGGCACACTACTTCACAATAAAACAAATGTAGCCCATATGGGCTAAATTTGTTTTATTGTGAAGTGCTCTCGATATAGGTTTAATTCTGTACCTGTCTTATACATGCTTAATGGTAAATAAAACAGTATAACATTATATAACACTCTGAGGAAAACCTATAGATAGTGTGTCTCCCACAGTGAATGTCGCAAGGTGTGGATGCTGATTGTTCTAGTAATACACTATTACATTTGGATTGACCCCTCATGCATTCTTGCTGAAAGGACAAATTATTCCAAGCACACTTCTTTTTGTGATTGCTGTTATTAATGATGACACCAACAGGTGAGTTCTCACAATGAACTCAACTGTTCTTTAGAAGTTCCTCTCAAATGAACTCAACTGTTGTTTAGAGTTCCTCTTTAGGTCCACACAGCTTGTAGTTAAATGTTGATTCAGTGGGCCAATATATTTTTCTTAGCCAGCTGTACACAGAACAAACTTGTAGAAGATTTTCAACAGTCTGCCTGGTTTACACATGAGTAGTGTTTAAGCAGATGAAGCCTATGCATTTGTTTATTCAGTCTTTTATGCTCTGTCCTGAGGTGAAGAATGCTGATCTATCTCTGCTAGTCAAGAGTGTTGTAGTCATCATTGTACCTCTGACAGCCTGTGTATTTCAGTTTCTCATAATATGAAACTTCTTTACCTTCTTTTTCACTTTCTCCTCCTACTTTTTTTTTAAAAAGTTCTTTTTTTTTCGCATATTGGGTTCACCACAATGAGATATTACCCACTGTAGCATGATTTAGTTTTCTGGCAACAACTTTGCATATTGCACTTCTAAGTTCCGAGAGCTTACTATCATCAAGACTTGTAGTACAGCTAGTGCACGAGTAAAGACTACCTGGTGGTGGTCAGAATTGGTGTTATAAATCATATGTGCTTGTTCTATAGCTTGAACTTCAACTGTATAGTTGGAACAGAATTTACCAGTGGGAATGCATACCTTGTCTTATAGTGGTTGGTCAGTATACAATGTATAGACACCCCCCCCCCCCTCCTCCCCATCCCAATTCTGAACAGCATTTGTTGTTAAGTCATCTGTTTAGATGTGTTATCCATGATCATTCAGGCTATCTCACTTGAATCATGCTGTGGTTTACTACTGCACTTCATTATACTCATATCCAGTTGTAAGGCTAATAATTAATATACTAGTTATTAGATCTTTTAATTCACTTATAATTAAATAGTGTTCTGTCTTGTCAACCTTTCATTCATGATAAAAAGCATGATATTCTCTAGTCTGTTTTCTCCATTTTAATTTGCATATAAGATTATAAACTGACTACACCAGTCCTCTAATTCACTTATAAATAGCTGTCTTTTCCATTCTTTTAATTCACATTTAAAATAACCAGCTGTCTTCTCCTGTCAAATTCACATTTCCTCCACCCTCCCCCCTCCTTGCTTTGAACTTGAGCATAGCCCACCCTTTGTGCTACCTATTAGTGAGTGCACTGGACTGAGTTTTGCATAAAGGTTAGCTTTCCCTTTTACCAGTGTCCCTCACCATGAGGAAACCCTCTTCAAGTTCTGAGGTATTTGTAATTTACGCTCCCAAATCAAGGACTGGCAAGTCAACATTTAATTTCAACTAACGAGCGTATGAAATGAACCCACTGCACCGCAGTCAGCAGGAATAGTTTGTGTGTTAAAACTATCAGCCATGCTGACCTCCAACTCAGGTATAAAATAGCTATCTTCTCCAGTCATTTTTTCACATATAGATAGCTAATTATCACCAGTCCTTTGACATAGAAGTAAATATTCTTCTTCAACCTGAAATTCCAATATAAAGTTATCAGTCATCTTTTCCTTTCTTCTAATTCATGTAAAACTAGCAATCTTCTCCAGTTCTGTAGTTCACATACAAATAGCTGTTTTCTTCAGTCCTCAAAATTATGTATAACATAGGTATAATCTCAAAACCTTTAATTCACATATATAAATAACTATCTTCTTTAGTCCTTTAATTCACATATAATATAGCTAGCTATCTTTTTTAGTCCTTTAATACATATAAAACTGTACACCTTCTCCTCCAGTCCTCTAAGCCACGTATAAAGTAGATATCTTCTCTAGTCTTTACGTAAAGAATAGCCAACTTTCCTCTCCAATCCTTTAATTCCCTATCATATATAAATTTAGCTTTTGAATGTTAACCAGTGTCATTTTCTTTTGTTTGAAAGGAAACCTTAAATATGATGTTTCTCACTCAGCGGAGAATGTAACATCAAACAGGCAAACCCAATATGATGTTTCTCACTCAGCGGAGAATGTAACATCAAACAGGCAAACCCAATATGATGTTTCTCACTCAGCGGAGAATATAACATCAAACAGGCAAACGCACATTTTGACTCCTGCTACAGACCAAGCACCTTGTAAAATATCTAATCTTGTGCAGGTGTGTTTTATTACAGATATAATTGTATTTTTTACATTAACACTTTCATTTCAAAATATGAAAAAAACATTGAACTGTCTGTGTACATGTTGTGTGTTGTGTCTGTTTTTTTTTTGTTTTTTTTCAGTTTGTTTTCCTGCTTGTCTACTTAAGTTGTTGCTATTATTGACAATAGTTGATTTGTCTGTTGTGATTTTATTTTTATATTAAGTTTTCTTGCAATTCATTGACAGTAATTAATTGTAAGTTTATTCAACTGCTGACAGCAGGGGAGAGTAAGGTGACATGATCATATTACGTCAACACCATTCTTCGGACTGTCTAACTATCCAGTTGATTATTATTCTTGTATTTCGTTCACTAACCAATGATGATTAGGAAATTTATTAACTACATGCAAAGTGCTTTGTTTGAATTATTCATCTCATCTCATCATCTCATCTCATCATGTTCCTCTTGTACCTTGCGGTGTCGAGGTGAAGTATAAGCAGGAGGAGAGTGCCCGCTTATGGGCTTCATGTATCAATATTCCCATGGACTCTGTTATTCTCTGCGTCCATCGTTTACGTGGTCAGCCTCTTCCTCTGCTTCCCTCTGGTCTGTACATCATTGCTTGTTGTGGTATACTGTTAGTTGGTAACCTACTTGCATGGCCAAACCATTTGACTTGCTGCCTTCTAATAAAATCTAGTGCAGCTATAACCCCCACTTTAGTCTGATTTCTTCATTTCTGATCTTATCTCTTCTTGATACATTGAGTATTCTTCTCAGGAATCTCATTTCTGTTGTAGATTTTTCTTTTCTCTTTTTCTGACATTGTCCAGGTTTGGCATTGGTAACATAGAGTTGGTAGGAAGATTGTGTTGTAAAGTGCTTTCTTAGTAGTTATTGATACATGTTTGTTCTTTAGTATTGGTGCCATTTGTCCAATGAGTTGGTTTGCCTTATTGCATCTATTTTCGATCCCGTCTTCTGATTTGCCATTTGATGATATACTTCCTGGATACTTGAAACTCTTTACTTGTTTCAAGGGATGTTCGTTAGGTGAATTGTTGTTGCTTTTTCTTCTTTGAATTATTTTGATGTAAAAATAATTGCAACGGGCAAAAAACTTATAATTTTTATTATTGGTTTCTGGTTGAAAAGTTTATTTGGGAATAAATGTACTTTGACACAGCCAGCTGACATCGCAGAAAGGATGTAATCACTAGCCAGCTCTATTATTCAACTAAACACCCACTTTAGGGCACTCCATGGTGAAGTGGTCAGGCCATATGCTGCATGCTCAGTAGGTCATGAGTTAGTTTTCAATGTCATTTGGTCTGTGGATGCATTTTTCTCTGAGATCCGCGAGGTTTATTGCCGGAGGTTTAGAGTTTGTGCTCTGTGTGATATTTTCGGCACACGGTTAGCTGATCTGTGGAGAGAGACCAGGCAAGAATGAATAAAACCTGCAACAA
Source organism: Cepaea nemoralis (assembly GCA_014155875.1). Taxonomy (NCBI): domain Eukaryota; kingdom Metazoa; phylum Mollusca; class Gastropoda; order Stylommatophora; family Helicidae; genus Cepaea; species Cepaea nemoralis. The sequence goes on from JACEFZ010009871.1 coordinate 610,217, forward strand.
TGAAGTTGATCTTTTTACCTGTTCACCCCCCCCCCCCCCCCCCCCTTTTTTTTTTTAAACCCTCAACTATGGAACTTAGTTTTTATAGATCAAGAAACAAACTCAATGGAGGGACTGGGTGGTTGAGCTGTTACAGTGCCCAGTTTTTATAGATCAAGAAACAAACTCAATGGAGGGACTGGGTGGTTGAGCTGTTACAGTGCCCAGTTTTTATAGATCAAGAAACAAACTCAATGGAGGGACTGGGTGGTTGAGCTGTTACAGTGCCTGGATCAAGCTTCTGGGTTTGAATCCCAGCATAGGGCTGGGAATCTATACATGAATCCCTTGGTTTCTCATCATATTTAATGCCCCTTGATTTCTTGGGTTGTTAGATCTGCACCTAGACTTTTTGGATAGTTAGTGGCATATCCTTTACAGGATGTCGCAGTTAACCCCAGCATTTTTTGGTTGTTTGTGATTTGCAATTTATGCTCAGTAGTTTGCCATTGCTTTCTGAATGACCAGCACTCATACCATTTTATAAAAACCAACGCAAGACGGTCTGCTGCCAAAGCTATGTTTCGAACACGGTATGCGAGATTATGAACCCTTTCGTCGCAGCCTTTTTGTATGAAGCTGAAAAAATTAAGGTTTTTTGTGTGCACATTTCTCATTTAACAAATCCCACCACAGTTTAAAATCAAACATAACACTGTAAGGCCACTCACTCATTCATTCATTCAGTAGCATTTCCCTTGCAGAACTTTGCTCCCATAACAACTGTCCAGAAAACTTCTCGGTCATAAGCAAGATGTCCCGAGTCCGATATACCTATCTGGATATCATCTGCCACATCCTGCACCCATCTTTTCTTTGGCCTTCCTCTTATTCTCTTCTCTGCATATACCCCTCTATGATTATTTTCTCCAAACTTTCATGATGTTTCAAGTGACCAAAATATTTCTATTTTCTTTCTCTTATTGTTTTTAGTAGCCAGCCTTCTTCAGTATTCAGCTCTTGTCGTATGGATGCATTTGTTTTTTTCCATATCAAAGATATTTTTAGAACCCGTCTATAACATTTACATTCAAAGACATGTGTGCGCTGTTCAGCTTGTTTAGTAAGTGTCCAGGTCTCACAGGCATATTTTGCAATGGGAAAGGCACATGCTCTTAAAAATCTAATTTTTGTAGTTCTGTCTGACCTTCTCCACAATTTATTCAGTTTTATTTTTTAAAGTGCAATAGATATTTGTCTTTTAATTTCCTTAATTGTGTCACCATTGTTGGTAATTAATGACCCAAGATATTAAAAATTTTCCACCACCTCCAACTTTTCCTCATTAACATATATTTCTGTCTCCATATTAGTTTTATCTGTATGCATTATCTTTGTTTTTGCAATATTCAGATATAAGTTGTGATTTTCACTATTCTTTTGGGTTGAGGTTATTAGTATTTCTGTACCATTCTGTGATGTGAATAGTAATACTGTATCATCAGCATATCGAATCTTTGGTATTTCATGGCCACCGATATGTAGGTCATTATATTGCTCCTTGGGTATATCATCTCTGACATTTCTCATTATATTTTCGGCGTATAGGTTAAACAAATAAACGGACAGCACACAGCTCTGACGGACTCTTTGCTTGATTTTGAATAATGAAGACACAAACAATAGATTGCACGATTTATTGCCAGGCATATTTTGCTGCATCTCTTCCGGTACATACTGCAGAAATCACACAACATAAAATAATTAGATAAATCCTTCAAGCTGAAATGAATTCTGAAGATGTACCTGACGAGATGCAGCGAAATATGCCAGGCAATAAATCATGCAATCTATTGTTTGTGTCTTCGTTACTGAAATTCGCTTCATGTCAAACCAATCTGATGTCTTGTCATCAATTCTAACTTCTAACCGCTGCTTGTGATCTAGATAGAACATTTTTATGAGTTTTTACTACATATAATGAAAAGCCCATTTTCCTCAGGATTTCCCAAAGTTTCTGATGTTGTACACAGTCAAACGCCTTTGAATAATCCACAAAACATGAAAATAGGTTACATTAAATTTTCTACACTTCTCTATTATTAAACACACATTAAGTATGTGATCTTTTGTTCCTCTTCCTTGTCTAAATTCAGCTTGAACCACATTAATATATTCTTTACCTGAGAGTTGCTGCAGATAGGGATCACTCTCTGCATGAATCCATGGATATCTGAGGAGAGGCAGGTCCTGGATAGCACGGGCAGAAATTATTGTACGCCATGTGTGTGATCTAGAGACCATCAATCGTGAAAAAGAGTGGGTTAGGGTACGAGAAGACATGTCGGACTGGCACAATGTAATAGTAACACTGCGTCATGAGTGCAGAGAATGGGCAGCAGGCTGCACGGAGTGTGAGGTGCAACAACTGATCCAGAGCAATACACATCAAGGTGACAGTGATCTACACCAATGGATCAGTGGTGAAAAACAGATGGAGTGGTTGGGGTTTCATCGCGAAGGCTAATGGGCGATTCTTAAAAAAGGAGAGTCTGGCATTTGAGACTACAACTTCCAGCATGAGAATGGAGGTGGGAGCAATAACCACGGCATTCTGATAGTTAGAGGAGACCACTGCAACACATTTCATTCATTACAGACTCAAGGAGTATGCTTAGTAAGGTTTCATGTGGAATGGCTTTCCTCGCTTTAGAGGTCACAGATTGTCTGAATTGCATGGATTTTTTGTCCTGGTCATGTGGAGTGGAAGGGGATGAACAGGCTGATAGGCTGGCAGGGAGTGCACCTTTTGATGGTAGATTACCTATGAACAAGGGAGAGGTGGTCGAGCTCCTGTGGGACCATGTGGAGAAGGCAGGGGAACAGACTGAGAACCTGTATGTGGAAAGAATGATTTGACGGCGGGTCAGCAGGGGTTCTGGAAAAATCTCAAAGCTGAGAGGGAAGACAAGGAGAACTTTCAATTAGATAGCGGTGTGAACAAGACTCTTTGCTGACTGTTGAATGAGGGGACGGAGCGCATATGGGAATGTCCTGAGTTCAGTGATGTCAGTTCTTAGCTCAACTCAACTAATCTCTTCTTCCATTTTCTGATGAAATCTTCCCATTATGATTTTTAGTAGAATTTTACTTGTATGACTGATCAGGGCAACAATTCTTCTTCTGTGTTCATCCGGAGAGTTTTTTTTCAAACATGATTGTGTTGTGCCTGTTTACAGTAGAGCTGCGTTCTTGTGCCGTTAGGCCGACACATCCGACTTCTGCGGGCATTTGTTGACTGGATTAACCTGGGGGAGGGAGAGAATGGACAATTCTATAGTTGGTGCATAATTTTAGGTTGTCCATTTTTGGTATTGGAATGAAGATAGTTCTCTTCCAATCTTTTGGCCATATTTCCATATTTATTTTTACATAATGCTTGATAGATTTGTATGCTTTCTTCTCCTGCCGCTTTAATTAGTTCAACTGGTATCTCATCACATTCTGGTGATTTACCATTCTTCAGGTTCTTTATTGCCCATACAATTTCATCTAATGAGGGATCAGGTTCTGTCTCTGCTGTCATTGGTTCTCTTATCTCATTCATATCCCACAGTCATTCATATCATACATTCTGCTGCAGTATTCCTGCCATTCGTTCTAGAATTTGTCTAGATTCTGTTAGGGTAATTCCCAACTTGTCCCAGATAACATTTAATTGAGGTTGAACATTTCTTGTCAGTAACTTCACTTCTTTGAACATTTCGTAATCTCTTCCATGCTTATGATATTGCTCTATTCCAGTACAACATTCTTGTACATGTTGGTTTTTGTCCCTTGTATTCTTTCTTATTTCTCTTGTTAAAGATTTGTATTTCATCCTGCTGTTATCAGTTTCTCCACCTTTCTATTCCTGTTTCCTTCATTGTTTTATTAATTCTAACATGTCTGATGTAATCCATGGCTTATGTTGCTTATTCTTGGTCAGAATTAAGTCTTTGGCTGCTGTTATTAAGATATTACTAGCATGTACTGCCAATTCATCAGGTGTCATCTCCTCCTGGAAAGACACCAAGATCTCAAAACCATTCTTCATTTCTATGCTGTATGCGTCTGGTATTTTTGTGAGATCAAAATGAAATGGCCTTGGTCCTCGGGTAAGCTAGATAAGCAACACTGTGTATGTAACATGTCTGCTAATGAACACTTGTAGGTATCACTACATGGCATTGGGCCGATATATGGAAGTCTAGGCTGTGATGTATCAATAACAACAACAACAACAATGTCTAATGAGATGGAAACAAATTATGCAGAATGTGTAGGCCTGTATTTTCCCCTCTGATAAGTAATGAACAAATAAAAATAATAAGTATTATTTTTCTACCAGATTCAACCAGAATTGACAGAATACAAAAACCCTGAAGGTAAAACCTATCACCACTACACCCCTACAAATGCTCCCATTTGGAATGGGCCTGTTCTGTTAGTCTCTAAAGGTGATGATGCATGTGTTGTTGTTGTTGTTTGTCCATCAAGAATGATGATGACCATTCATTTCATCCAGTGGGGTTGAAAGTATGGAACTGTGAGTTCTAAGATGGCTGATAAGGCCTATTTTGGCTCGAAATGTTCTTTGACAATGTGGACAAAGAATGCTTGACGTTTCTGGAGGAGGATTTCCTGCAGTGGTTTTTCTGTCCTGCCTTTTCTTCACAGCTCTTGCAGTCCTGGTTGCCTCACACGTGACTGCACCCTTGCGTAATGATGCACGCCACGAATTTCGGTCTCTGGCTGCAGTCTCCCAGGTGTCATGATGAATTCCAAAAGCATTCAGTGAGATTTTCAGAGTGTCTTTAAAGTGTTTCCTCTGGCCGCCTTGGGAGCGTTTACCACAATGCAACTCGCCGTAAAAAATTCGTTTAGGGAGCCTGTGATCTGGCATGCGAGTCAAGTGACCAGCCCAGCGAATCTGATTCTTCATTAGTAGAGTGTGGATACTGGGCATGGACGCTCTTTCTAGGACTTCAGTGTCTGGGATCTTGTCTTGCCATTTAATCTTCAGTAACTTCCTAAGGCAGACTGTGTGGAAGTGGTTTAATTTCCTAGCGTGTCGCTGATAAACAGTCCAGGTTTCACAAGCATATAGCAGTGTGGATAATACAACTGCTTTGTAGACTTTCAGCTTTGTTTGCAGGCTTATTCCATTTCTGTCCCATACATTCTTGTACAGTCTGCCAAAGGCCGCGCTGGCCTTGGAGATTCTTGCATTCACTTCATCATCAATTGTGGCAGCTTGTGACACAGTGCTGCCAAGATAGGTGAATTTGTCCACAACACTTAGACTATGACCATTCACTTTGATATTCGGCACAGTGTGATTATTCCCTGGAGCTGGCTGGTACATAACTACAGTCTTCTCCAAATTGATATTGAGCCCAAAGTTGGCACAGGCATGTGAGAAAGCTGAAACATTATGTTGCATGTCCGCCTCTGAGTTGGCGTACAGAGCGCAATCATCAGCAAACAGGAGCTCTCTGACGGTGTCGCTGTTAATTTTGGTTTTAGCTTTCAGCCTTCTGAGATTGAATAACTTTCCATCCATGCTGTAGTTGATGTCTATTCCAATGTCGTTGTTCTCGAAGGCATTCATCAACATGGCTGAAAACATGAGGCTGAACAGTGTTGGTGCCAGGACACATCCTTGTTTCACTCCATTGGTGACAGGAAAGGGCTCAGACAGTTCACCATTTTCCTGTACTCTTGCCTGCATGCCATCATGAAATAGCCGCACTATTTGGACAAACTTTCGTGGACAGCCATATTTTGCCATAATCTTCCACAGTCCTCTACTGACTGTATCAAAAGCCTTGGTAAGGTCAATGAAAGTGGAGAACATTTCGCAGTTCTTCTTCTTCTTATGCGTTCATCCTGAGTTTTTTTCCGGATGTGATTGCGTTGTGCCTGTTTACAGCACGGCTGCATTCTTGCGCCGTTAGGCCGACACATACAACTTCTGTGGGCATTTGTTGACCGGGTTAACCTTCCCGGGGGTTTCTTAGGATGTTTGAATCTCACTGTTGTGGTGTTATCCCCCATCCCAGCTGGCCCATATAGAACAGCCAAAGACATCCTGGTCAACCCTCAAGGGAAGGCAAGGGCAGACCATGGGCATTCCCCGCCATCCAAGGAGGCTTCCATACTTGCAGAGCCGACACACAGCGCTCTGGTACTGGGCTCACCCAAGGAATCGTCACGTCCTGCACATGGCTGCTTAGCCTCACTTCCGTATATTGGGCCTTCCGTTCACCATAGGCTGTTCTTCCGGAAACCAGAAGAATGCAGTCTGCAGATGACATCCACACAGTGAGCTTTCGATTCGGACTTTCCACGTAATGGATTTGCTATCCAAGCAATATTCCATTTCGTGCCACTAGGACACTTTTTCCACCTTTTATGAAGCCCACACAGTGAGCTTTTGATTCGGACTTTCCACGTAATGGATTTGCTATCCAAGCAATATTCCATTTCATGCCTCTGGGACGCTTTTGTAACCGACATACCTGTGGTATGAAGTGTGGCAGTCTAAATACTTCTTCATGCACCTTAAGATGTCAACCTGAATGTAGTTAAAGTAAGCTGCAGTCAACTTGAGCTTGTTGATATCTCCATAGAGCTTGTCTTCAAATGAAGCAGGTGTGGGCCAAAATATCTTTCTCTGTTCTGCATATATTGGGCACTCCTGCAGCAAATGTTTAGCTGTCATTTTACCAGTTCCACAATTACATTCATCGGTATCTCCTATCTTTAGTTTATTGAACAAGTGGTATTTCAGCCTGTTATGTCCTGTGCGGAGTCTGAAGATTGCTACTTGTTCTCTTCGGTCGAGTTTGTAATATGCATCATCCTTCTGGTGGCCTGGATGCTCTGATTCCCATTTGGTTCTATAAGTGCTTTTTATCAACCTCTTTGCCTCATTATAGGTTATGTCTATGTCAGGCTGTGGTAGTCGTCCACCCTCTTTTGCTAGTCTGTCAGCCTCTTCATTTCCAGGTATACTGCAATGTGATGGGATCCACTGTATTACAACTTTTTTGGATTTCTGGCATAGACCATGGAGTGCTGCTCTTAGGTCAGCTAGTTCTGTGCTGTTTTTGCTCTTCAGTATTGAGACAGCTGACTTTGCATCTGTGAAGATAGCTATTTGCTTCTCTTTATTTTCCTCCATCAAGAGCATTTCTGCTGCAGTTTTCAAAGCCTCTACCTCCGCTTTGAAGTTACTTGAAAATTTTCCAGTTGCCACTGACTGTTTTTTTTCACTCCATTTTTTAAATTTAGGAGAATTCCTCCTCCTCCATTTTCTATTGAATTTTTGGCTGATCCATCTGTATATGCATGGGTCCAATTGCTGCTTGGGTAATGTTCTTTTATGTAGTTTAGGGTTATTTTTCTTCTTTCGGTTTCATTCTGAGTGTTCTTTTTCTCAATACCAGGAATGTTTTCTATCATCTCAGGCAGTTGCTGCTGACTCCAAGCTGGGAACTTGTGTGCATTGTAAATGGGTTTGACTGTTGATATGTTAAGTATGGGATCTGCCCTAATCTTTCGTTTTGCAGTTTCTACAAAGTTGCTACGCTTCAGTCTTCCCTTTCCAAAACCATTAAACCTGTTATACATAGGGTGGTCTGTCAATCTTCTAAATTTTTCTGCTTGTTGCTGGGCTCTGCTATCTCTTCTATCCTGCATTGGTTGTAAACAAGTGATCTTTTCTAGTTCATTAATAGGCGTTGTCTTCAGGCTTCCAGTTATGATTCGCATTCCTTGATTTTGGACTCTACTTATTTTGTTAAAGTTTGACTTAGCTGCTGTTGCCCAAGCTGCAATGCCATATTCCAGTACTGGCCTCACCTGTCCAGTATACAACTTCCTTGAGAACTTTCTCATCTGCTCCCCACTGTTGTACCAGCAAGCTTTTTCATGATTGCCATTCTTTGCCTTGCTCTTGTTCGATTTTTCTCAACCTGTGTCTTCCATGTCAGGCGACGATCAAAGGTGACTCCTAGATAGTTTGGATTTTCTTCATGGCGCAATATTTTTCCATTCAATACCAGCTTAGGTTGCTGAGTTTTATTTGAGAGGGAGAACACTGTGCGTGTTGTTTTCTCCTCACTTATCTTCACTAGCCATGATTTTGACCAGTCCTCTAGCGCTAATAAGGCTTGCTGTATTCTGCTGTTAGCTGTACTAATATATTCTTCAGATGTCCATATGGCTATTTCGCAGTTCTTCTTCGTTCATCCGGAGTTTTTTTTTTTTTTTTTTTTTCGGATGTGATTGTGTTGTGCCTGTTTACAGCAGAGCTGCGTTCTTGCGCCGTTAGGCCGACACATCCGACTTCTGCGGGCATTTGTTGACCGGGTTAACCTTCCCGGATCTCGCAGTTCTGTTCCTGACATTTCTCTTGCAGCTGCCTTGCAGCGAAAATCATGTCAACAGTTCCATGTTCTTTTCTGAAGCCACATTGACTCTCGGGAAGAAGACCTTGATCGAGATGGGCCGTGAGGCAATTGAGAAGAATTCTGGCTAGTATCTTCCCTGCAATTGAAAGCAATGAGATGCCTCGGTGGTTGTCACAGGATTGGCGGTTACCTTTTTGTTTGTAAAGGTGGACTTGAAATCTTGATGCATGTGTAACGTGTGTGTATACATGCACACAGTTGAATAGTGTATTTTCAATTTATGAAGCATCTTATGTATAGATGTCCTGCATCTCCATAACTAGGTTATCCCAGAATTCTCTCTTCTTCTATGTTTTTATATTTTAATAATAAAATATTGTCATGGATCTTACAGCTTGGCTATATCTGTGAATTTTGGTCCAAAATATCAGGTTTCTTCTTATGCGTTCATCCGGAGTTGTTTTCTTTTCGGATGTGATTGCGTTGTGCCTGTTTATAGCAGAGCTGCGTTCTTGCGCCGTTAGGCCGACACATCCGACTTCTGCGGGCATTTGTTGACTGGGTTAACCTTCCCGGAAATATCAGGTTTGAGAAAGCACTTTTGAATTTGTCTTTTTTAGCCTTTTACTGTCTTCTGCCTATTTGTAATAAGTATTTAAAAAGTAAATAAAATATTGGAAATAAGTTGTGCTTCTTCTAAATTAATTCTTCTAAATTACAAGCTACGTCTACCAGACACATTCTGCTGTTAAGGTGCCAGCAACTGCTCTTTCGACACATCCTGGCTCTGTAGTCCTTGAACTAGACTTACACTATCAGTGGGCTGTGTACTGCTTATAATTTGGGTGTATTTGAACACAGAGAGCCTACCATGAACTACACTCCTGGCTATGACAGCATTTGGGATCACCATATTACTAGCATAACTCTTAATTTGCTAATCTGAATAGTAAGAACTACTATTCGTACTACTGCTACTTTTTCTTCTCCTCCAACCCTTTCTGTGTGTCATCAATCTGTAACAATGGGTGCGTTTTTAGTTAGGGCCCGCCATTAATCCCTTATCTTCAGCAATACATGGCAATGACGCCATAGCCTACCTATTCCTTAATATTATCAATCCAGGATTTCTTTTGTCTGCCTCTTTGCCCACCTCTTTGCCCCTTGCAAGCGTACTAAATCCTAGAGATTAGTTTTCGCCAAAGAGTCATTGCGAGTAACATGGCTAAACTAGACATGTTTTCAAAATGTCACCACTTGCAAGAGTTGTTCTTGGTTTATAAAGCTTCATGTCATATTATGGCAAGGGTTGAAGCGGAATGGGAAAACAGGAAAAACCCATAAATGGTAATTTAGAATTTCAAAGTTGAGGAAAACTTGATAACATTTTTTAAAAGGAGAAAAAAGTTGTTTTTGCTCACCGTTGCCAGCATACTCTGAATCAGCTGATGGTGAGATTGTAAAAGACCATTTTCGGTTACTCAGGATATATTTGACCATCATAATTCATACAAATGTAGCAAATAAGAATGGTATAACTGATTCTGTTCATTTGCAGTAAGTGTGAGCACATGGTTTAATGATCCATCAAGATGCTTGATTGTCATAACATGATACTTTGAGACTATGCCTGGTTGCCGATGTCACCATTAATGGCACAATATGGATAAGTCTAAACATTGAATATCACTCGCAAACATGAAAATAATTCTAAGTTAATAAGTTAAATATATTCTTCGGGAATGCCTGGATACACCAGGGGAGAAGGAAGTATTAACTTCAGCCATGTCATAGAATTGTTGTTATCATAAAATTCTACTTCCCAAATCTGTCTTCAGTGCTGTTCATGTTTACAGCGTGTGGTAACAATAGCGTTATAAAATTTTAGTGGCCATATTTTTGGTTTCCTGAAGATGGACATAGCAGCGTGGATGTTTGGAAGATAAAGGCACAAACAATGCCATGTACATCTTGGGAACATTTTTAGAAAGAATGGTTGAAATTAACAGGAGATCAATATTTGTGCTTTATTGACTACACTAAGACATTTGATAAGGTTAAGAGTTTTGAGAATATATCTACGAAAGACTACTGTTTCAAATTGTCATATGTTATTACAGTTAATTAGAATGGCTATCTAATGAGCTGCTTTGGTTACATTCTTTCTAAAACACGTAGCATCATATGTCTGTTGCCAAGTTGATATTTCACAATGCAATCATATTTCAATGTTTTTGTACTGGTAATAGAAAGACCGAAGACTGCAGGAGCTTCACAGGCACTGGCAAGTGTGCAACAGAATGCAGCCTTGGGTGTGAAAACTGAGATTAGAACTGGTGAATCGGAGAAGAAAGCTGTTGAGGTTAGACTTAGATTTATCTGGTTTTTATTTTGTTCTATAGACTTATCTTATTTGTCGTTGTAATGGGAATACTGTCTGGATCAAGTGAGGCAACATGTGAGCTGGTATGTTGGCTTCAGGAGCCCTGGAATACACATGATGGACAAGGTGATGTTTTGAGACTAACTGTGAATGGACAGAGTATCCACTAGGTTAAGTGGACAATTCTGCAGCTGAGCAGAACAGGCCACTCACTTGTCCTGACAGTGAAAAATGGCTGTCAAAGGCAGAAGTAAAGACCCCTATGTGGGTGTGAAAGAAAGGGGGAACCACCATGTTATCTTCCCAAGGATTAATGAACATCCACATGTTAGAGTCAGGAATGACGTTAATGGTTGTCTTAGGACAGCCTTGTCTGATCGGGACAGTCCTGCGGCACACATGACACCAGACCAGTCATCAAGCTGCTAATGGCAAAACTAAAATGACTAAATTTTAGATAGGAACGTGGAATATTACGACACTTAGGAAAGTTGGACAATGTTATAACAAAAATAGAAAATATGAAAATGAATAACCTGGGCATAAGTGAGATGAGGTGAAAGGAATCTGTTAAAATTATTATAACTGACAAACACACAATAATTTGTTCTAGAGGGGATACACATGAAAAAGGAGTAGAACTGCTATTTTATGAAAACACAACTAAATCAATTAATAGTTATTTTTATATTTCAGATAGAGTTATGGTTAAAATCAAAGGCAACCCAATAGATATCAATATTATCCCTTTACAGGGCAGACGCTTGTCCATTTTTTAGCCCTGAACGGGCAAGGATTTTTTCAGGTTCTGTAAAATTTCGGGTTGCGTTAGTAAAAGCGTCACAAATAAGGTGTTAGTCAACCGATTTTAGTTAAATAAACAACACAATGAAGGGAAAAGCATGCAGAATATGTTACTCACATGATTGTTGTCGGTAATCCATATATTAACACAAATATTTACGAAATACAGCTTATTGTTTGTGATTTTCCGTCATCTATACGGCAATTTACAAACACATTTTCAGAATCATAATCACTTCCTTTAAAGTCCGACTCACGAAAGTAACGCTTTTCACTGATATCTAGCTGCGATTAATAGTCAACGTCGTGCCCTTTAATGTCGCTTACATTGAACCTAGCAAAATCTCGGCTATCACTTGAAGAATCGCTGAAATCCATTTTGAAAAACTAAGCGTAAAAATCCCGAAAACTAAAAAAAAGTCCGTTCAAATTCATAGTAGGTGCTTACAAATGGCGGCCACATTGTCAAGCTATCGGCAAAAGCGAAAGTAGCCGTTGGAAGTGTCGGAAAGCCGAGAGATCGCGTTTTTACAATGCATAATAGTATCGGACGCAAACAGCCGATCTGCTCGTTTAAGCGATCGGCCGTAAATGGACGTTTTGCCCTGTAAAAGGTTATACAAGTAAACGCACCAACAATAAGAAGTAATGATGAAGAAATACAACAATTGTGTGATGAAGTACTTATTTGTTATTTTTTGGCAAAGCAAAAGACAACTGTAGTCCCTCAACCGCCCCATTCTTTTACCAAAGTTGAAATCTACCCTTATAGGTCACCAATTTCAGACCAAAGAAGAGATTATTCAAAAACCGCAAAACAAATTGGTGCATCTGCATTGGGGGGAACAATTTTGAGGGGAAAACTGAAGGCAACCGAGAACAAAGTAGGTAAAGATATAAGTTGGATGGTAATGTCAAGAGATGGACCACCAACCATCTATCAGAGTGCGACCAATGTAAAAGACAGCTAGTGTTTGAGATCTATAGCAACCAATCTTCATTGAGGAGATGGCACTTGATTGATAAAATTGATGCCCCCCATATGGAGCGGATTTATGGTTTCCGTGGGGGGGGGTAATTTGGCATCCAATTACAATCAAGTGCGCATTTTATCCTGTTCAATGAAGATGGTTGGCTATAGAGCTCAAACACTTAGAATCTTTTACTCTTGGCGCCACTCTTATATAATATTTGTTGAACATCTCTTGAGAGGTTACCATCCAAATTATATCTATTACATACTTTGAGTATTCGGTTCCTTCTTCAAGTTTTCCCCTCAAAAATTGTTCCCCCCTCCAATGCAGATACACCAATTTTGTTTGCGGTTATTGCAATGAATCTATATTTGGTCCGAAATGGTGACCTAATACGCGGTTAGATTTCAACATTGGTGAAAAGATAATTGCGGGCGATATGAGGGGCTGACTACAGCTTGTCTGGTGCCTATGCCAAATAAAATAACAAATAATGTACTCTTCATTACACAATGGGTTGTATTTCGTCTCATACTTCTATTGGTTGGTGCGTTTTACTTGTATAACCTTTTACAGGGCAAAACGTTCCATTACGGCCGATCGCTTAAACGACAGCAGAATCCGGCCGTCTACTGCGTCAGATAACTTATTATGCCATTGTCTTAAAAACGCGAATCTGTCTCGGCTTTTCCGACACTTCCAACGGCCTACTTTCGTCTTTCGGACCGCAGTATGCTCTTAGAACAATGTGGCCGACATTGTAAGACACCTACTATGAATTGAACTGTCGACTTTTTTTTTTAGTTTCGGGATTTTTACGTTAAGTTTTTAGTTTATCAAAATGGATCTTCAGTCGATTATTCAAGTGATAGCGCGGAGATTTTGCTAGGTTCAATTGTTAAGCGATCTATTATAAGGGCACGACGTTTTGATATTAAAGCCAGCTAGGATAGAAGCTGAAAAGACGTACGTTTCGGTGAGTCGGACTTTAAAGAAAGTGAGTTATGATTCTGGAAAATGTGTTCTGTTTGTAAATGCCGTATAGCATGACGGAAAACAGTCACAAAACAATAAGCTGTATTTCGTAAATATTTGTGTTCATATATGGATTACCGACAACAATCATGTGTAGTAACATATTCTGCCCAATGCTGTTTTTTCCCTTCATTGTGGTTTATTTAACTATAAATCGGTTGACTAACACCTTATTTGTGACGCCTTTTTACTAACGCTAGACCCGTAAATTTACAGAACCTGAAAAAATCTTGCACGTTCAGGGCTCAAAAAACGAGACACAGGTAACGCCCTGAAGGATAAATATATGATATCTATGGGTGTTGCTTTGATTTTTAACCATAAACTATATCTGAAATATAAAAATAACTATTAATTGATTTAGTTGTGCTTTCATAAAATAAGACAGCCCTATACCCCTTTTTCATGTGTATCCCCCCCTCTAGAACCAAATTATTGTGTGTTTGTCAGTTAGTATAAATGTTAACAGATCCTTACCGCATGCTCCATTGATCGCCCAGTTATTCTTATTTTTCTATGAGTAAAAAAGGTTGGTTTTTCCCCCCTCAAAAGGTATTAAAAATTTTTGCTTCTGGGGGTTTACAGTTGCTGTCAAGTATTGTCTCTGGTGACTGTCTTAAGTGCTGTGGTTGGTTACAAATATTGTGTAAAGTCTTGCATAGATGTTGTCAAGTATCTAATGATGTAAGTCTTGTACAATGGTTGGTGTAAACATTTCTTTGTGAATGTATGTTCCACTTTTGTCAAGAACCTGTCATGTAGATGTCTTGTTCAACAGATGTTATGTACAGTTATTATTGAGTTTGTCTACAAGAATTGAATCCTAAAGTCTAAAGTCATTGGACAAACTGATATAGGTCACACTGACAAAATAAAGAAGGGAAGATCTAATGTGACGGACGAATAGCACACTGGCAACATTATGTTGAGTGAGATGGATCCTCAGTTGTACAGAGGCGAAGAGTCCAGATCTCCTTTTGGTCTTGAGGGAACCTTTTCTTCTTATATAAATTTCTGTGTAGATACATAGTAGTCTCACAGTGGGGGTTCAGAGCCAAGGGAAAAAGGGTTCTCCAAAAGGGCTATTGCGGGAATGATTATCTCATTGAGAGACCTCTAGATGAAAAACGTGCAAAATCATATCCTTTATCTTGTATATTTATTATTCAAGATATATTTCCAGAGAACACTACTAACTAGGTCCTCTGTCTCAATCGAACATGTCATATATATATATATATATATATATATATATATATATATATATATATATATATATATATATATATATATATATATATATATATAAAACAGAACTGATTATGTGGCATTGACATTGATTCTCACAGAGGAAGAATACATGAGTTAGCTTTAGACAGTTCCCAGAACCTTTTTTGTTGTGCATTCAAAAATCATCAGTAACAACACATTTACATGACATTTCTTTCAAAATTGTTCCCTTCAGCACCAATACAATCTGACATTCAGACAGCTGTTGGAAATAATTCTGGGACCCATTCTTAAAAACCATCCTTGATGCGTTTACACATACATAATAACATCATCCTGTTGTTTTTTCTACCTTTTATCATCAAGACTGTCAGAGTCTATGGAACTCCAATTCTGTGGTAGCTGTTGCTATGTTCATAATCCAGCCTATAGTCAGTAAGAAAAATAAAAGTGGAAAAAGAGGCTCTCTCTCTCTCTCTCTTCTCTTTATCTCTCTCAGAACCGATCTACCCAGAAATACCTCAAGATATTCAGAACATGTATTTATGTTTTCCAATGGTGAATTTGAATAATGAAGACACAAACAATAGATTGCACGATTTATTGCCTAACATATTTCGCTGCATCTCGTCAGGTACATACTGCAGAAGTCACACAACATCTATGCTCGTACTATCTACCTGTCTTGAACCCTTCACTTTCAACTACCTCTAGATGTTGACACTAATGTAACACAAAATTTTACCGAACCTGAAAAAATCTTGCTCGTTCAGGGCTAAAAAACGGACAAGCATCTGCCCGGTAAAGGGTTAACAGCAGATGGTAATCTACAGTATACCTCTAACAACTTTTTCATTTAACATTTCCTTTTCTTTTTTATCTGATTCTCTCACAACCTTTCCACCCATCACTGACTGTTAATTGCACTTCTCCATTTGTGCACCCTTCCTCTTCTTTGCACTGTGTTCATCCCACTCATGTCTTCACTATAAAGACTGACATTAACTCCCTTTCCCCAACACTTTTTTCATCTGAGTTTACACTTTCCCTACTATATTACACCAGTCTCTTGCCTAACCTACAGAGTTCATGGCAGTTTGATTTCTGTGCTTTAGGATTTATGACATCCTTAGGACCTTTTTAATGTATTTGTAACAGCACTTTTGTTTTTGTATGCTTAGAAAGGCTTTCTAGTTGTAACATCCATTCTGTGACTTGTTATAGTCTTTATGTAGGCTATTTATGTTTTAATTTATTTATTCACTGTGGGGTTCTACATGCAATAAGTATTTGACTTCCCTGCAGTAACAGTACTTAAATACCTACCTTGCCTGTAGGTGTCATATGTTCCACCCAAAGGACACTGTTAGGTTGCATTGGCTGCATGTTTGGTGGTTGTTTACTGAATTCTGGCATGGCAGACTGTGGCTGATTTACAAATGGAGGCAGCAGAAAAAAAAATATTATAAAAGTTAGATTATTACAACATTACAAAGCAAAATAAAAATGTTGAAATTAACAATAACAAAAATACAAGATTGCAAATGATTTCTTTCATTTGCTCGCTTTGAACTCAAGCATAGT